>PVKB01003764.1:0-156435 GCA_004027205.1 Ctenodactylus gundi
GAGAGCGCACGAGGGGGCGCTGCTTCCCGCCTGCCTGGTGGGTGGAAGCGGCGACGTGGCAGGGCGAGGCGGCCCAGCCGCAGCAGGGCGGGGGAGCAGCCGTCCCCACCGCGCAGGCTCCAGTCCAGGGCTCCAGCCACCCCGGCCCTCGGGGGCACCCAAGCCCCAGGGACAGGCTCCCCGTGCCCAGGGCGAGCAGGGCTGTGTGAGCGGGCCAGGCTCGGGGTTCAGGGCGACCTGGACCAGCCCCCGCTCCACAGCTCAGGCACGTGGCTCGTGCTGGGAGCTACGCCACCACTCAGAGCCTCCTTCCCACGGCGACAACGGGGTGACAGGAGCCTAAACTGAAGTCCAGTCCCTGTGCGGAGCTAGGGTCTGGGGCACGCCAGCTGCAAAGGCCAGGCACACCTGGAGGCAGATGTGGTGCCGCCCAAGGGCTAGAGCTGCGCTGCTTGGGGTGGGTGGCTTCCAAGGAGCCCCTGGAAGAAGGGCCTCTGAGCCCCGGGAGGCTCTGGGCACCCAGATGTGTCTAGGACCATGCTCCAGGTGACGGAATAGCTGCCCCAAGTCCAGTTGCCAGCTGGACTCAGGGCTATGGGCCATGGGCGTCCTGGGAAAGCCACACACAAAGCCTAGACCGTGGCCGGCCTTTGCTGGACACCTCCAAAGCCTTGCTGGGGACAGTGGCATCAGGAAAGTACCCCAGTGCTGTCCCTGGGAGACCCCAGTCCCAGCTGGCACAGCACGACCTCCCCAGCACACTGCCTCCCCCCCATGCCAGCCAGGGCCTTGGGGACACAGGACAGGGGAGCCCACGCCACCCGTGGCCTCGGGAGATGGGAGTGGGAGCCCATGCCAGCCGAGGCCGCCCTGAGATGGCCAAGCGTGAGAAGCACCCTGCAGGCCCCTGGAGTCCAGGCTGGGACAGAAGCTAGACAGCCCGTGTGGACACGTCCCAACCCTGCCACCAGGACCCAGGCACACAAGAGCAGCGCCACACCTCAAGGTCCCCAAGGCCACCCGAGGCCCGGGATTCTCCAGGAGACCTGAGACCAGCGCAGCAGTCACACACACCGTGGGGCCTGGCATGGAACAAGGACAAAGGGAGAGCCACGCAGGGCAGAGCCCGGGTACAGGCGCGGGCTCACGTACGTCCCGCCCCCCGTCCCGGAGGCCTGTGGACCCTCAGGTACGTCACGAAAAAGCTCACCAGCACCTGGCTGGGGTGTGTGTGTGTGTGTGTGTGTGTGTGTGTGTGTGTGTGTGTGTGTGTGTGTGTGTGCATACACACACGCACATGCGTGGTCCTGGGGGCGGCACCCTGGGGCTTCATGTCTCTCGCCCGTTTAAGTTTTTAGGTCAGAGTCTCACTCCATTGCCTGCCCAAACTGGGCTCAAACTCGCAATCCTCCTGCCTCAGCCTTCCGACTGGGTCCACCTTGCCTGGGGATTTTAACGGGGACCAGCATGGTCATGTCAGCCAATGCGGTAGGACGTGGTCAGCATGAGCACCTGGTGAGAACTGAATTGGTGGGCACACTGACTCTCCTACGAGGCCAGGGCCACCAGGGGCTCCCTTCTAGGAGGGCCGGGGCGAGCTCTTCCTGGGAACCACACGGGCTGTGGACACCCAGGCCCGCTGAGCTACGCCCCAACGTGATTGGTGGGCAGTGTGCCGGGGGCAGCCAGCTGGAACTAGCCCTCAAGGGGGCAGAGGGAGGGGCAGAGGAGTGGGGCTGGCAACCGAGAGTGCGAGAGTGCAAGTCGGGGCGTCCCAACTGTGGCCAGAGGATGGGGGTGGGAGGGGCAGTGCTGCGAGAGTGTGGTGGCGTGCTGGAGGTCACAGAGCTGGCCCGGGGCCAGGGCTCAGGCTGCATGACCCTTCTATGCACACAGTGGAGATGCCCACCTCGAGGGACCCCCAAGGCTGGAGGCCGGTGTCAGCCACCACAGGGGCTTCTCCCTGAAAGCTGTGCGAGTCTTCTTAACTTGGTGCAGTTTGGACCTGGCAGCGAGAGGTCTGAACTCTGCTGGCCCTGCTCAAGCCCCCCGGGACTGCCAAAGACATGATGGGACCCCCACACCGCTGGTGGGGAGCAAATTGTGAGCCCCGGGACAAAGGCCTTGCGCTCCGCGCCAGAGCAGAGGGGCCGGCAAGGGAGGGCAGGCTCCCTGCCACCAGGTCACCCAGAACCACACCCTGAGGACTCCAGAACGGAATGAGGGGGAAGGAAGGCACGTGCCTCTGGCCACACAGAGCCAGACAAGGCGCGACCAGTGCCACAACGGTCCCCTACCCAGAGATGGCCCCAACGTGGGCTGCATTTCTGATTCTAGAAGCTTTTAGCAAGTCTGTGTCCAATGCGGTGTGGTGGTATGTGCCTAGAATCCCAGCACTCTGGGAGGTTGATGCAGGAGGACTTTAAGGCCCAGCCCAGTCTATACAGTTTAGCACCTTAGCAAGCACCTATCTCAAAAAAATCTTTTTAAAGGGGGGCTGGGCCTGGGGATGCAGCTTAGTGCAAAGGCCCTGGGATCAATCCTCGCCCAGTGTCAAAACAGATAACCTAACATACTGATAAAATCCACATTCAAGGGCATTTATGAAACAGCAGCTGTTGTGGTGTAGAACAGCTCACCCCAGAGCCCGGCCCTGTGTGCAGTGATGGGGTTAGACATCAGGAGGACCACTGAGCAGAGGCAATTACCACACCTGTTCAGAGACATGACTTGGAACACACCCCCCCCCTCCCCCCCCACACACACAAGTTCACACCTCCATCTGTAGGCACAAGACACACACAGAAGCCAGGAGCAGCCTTGGTGACCTCGGAGAGTGCTGATAAGTAGGGGTTGGCCCAATAGCCTGGCCAGGACAGCCCAGGGTTCTCGCTGCTGCAGGACAAGAAGCTGGGGCCAGAGGTGGGGCCAGAGGTGGGGCCAGGAGTCTCCTAATTAGCTCCACTGCAAAATGGGCACCTGTGGAGGGGCTGGAGGAATGGCTCAGCGGTGAAAGCGCTTGCCTGTCAAGCACTAAGTACCCGAGTTCGAGTCCCCAGCACCACATAAGCTGGGTGTGGTGGCACACGCCTGTAATCCCAGCATTCAAGAAGCTGAGGCAGGAGGATTGCTGTGAGTCCAAGGCCAGCCTGGGCTCCATAGTGAGTTCAGGACCAGCCTGGGCTAAGGAGACCCTGTCTCAAAAGAAAAAGGGGGTCGCTGTGGAGTCCCTGTCTCAGGAGGCGGGTCTCTGCAGGCTCCTGCTCGGGGGTCCCCTAGTACCAGCCCAGAGGCTGTTCAGCGGGCGCTCCTGGTGCTGTGCTCCTGACCCCACTATGGGGTGCAGCAGGCACTCCCAAAGTGGTGGCCGTTGCCAGCAGAAACGTCAGACCTCGGGGCTGGTGCTGGGCCGCAGGGCAGAGGCACAGCGATCTAGCTCAGCGGGTCCTCAGGGCACCTGGTCTCCTCACGATGGCCGTGATCTTCACGAGATACACCCAGGAACACCACGGGAGGAGTCTCCTTTCCCTGTCCAGTACCTGGAAAACGGGTGCTCACGCCTCCGTGCCCAGCTCCAATACGGTGGGCCAGTGAGCGGGCGGACAGGTGGACGGGTGACAGATGGACACACGGATCATTGCGAGTGCACACCCGAGGCCCAGCACCCTCACGGCTGCCCTGGAGGCTGACTCACCAAGCAGGCCACGTCCCGGCAGGTGCAGGGGAGGGCGACCCGTCAAGTGCACCGGACCCCAGATCCTGCCTCTGTGTCGGCACCCACCCGGTCCCGTGATCAGCCCACGGTGGGCAGAGACGAGGGATGCTGAGGGGACAGGGCGGGGTGGGGCAGGGCCGACACTCGGGTCCGCGTTCCCCTCACCCCACTCCACCGGGAAGGGCAGGCGGGCGGGCGTTCTGCCGCTGACTGGTTTTACTGTCGGCCGCCTGCCACAGCCCGTCCTGGGCAGCGCCGGGCCCCTAGGGCTTGGGACAGAGCGCAAGAGCACCACATGCAGGGCAGACTGGTGGCACGACCTGGAGCTGGCCGGGGCAGGCAGGGAGGGCCGAGACAGTGGCCAGACTGAGCCAATCCAGCCGGGCCTCAGCGCCTCCAGCAGGAAGGTGGGCGAGGCGATGCTGCCCTCTGGTGGTGCTTGGGGGTGTGGGCAGCGCAGCGCCCATAGGGAGCCCAGGTAAGGTGACAGGCACGTTGCCCTGAATCCCCACATAACACCCGCTCCCCCGGAGCACGCAGACCGCCGCTCCCCACTTTGCGGCCGTCTGGAAGTTCTTCCCACGGGTGTTGACGAGGGGGGTCAAAAACACAGTGAACACCGTCCCACGGAAAGGCGGCCTCGTAAAAGCCTGCCGGTGTGTCCTCGGCCAGCGTGGCCACTGGGTCTGGCCCTTCTCTAAGGTCAAGACGAGCAGGGAAGGAAGCGCTTTCAGCCGAGTCGGGATAGCTCCACATCCAGGACGCTGCCGCCGAAGCCACCCAGGAAGGAGCCGCCTCCCAAGCTGCCACAGGACGGGATGAGGGTTTGAAATGACGCGACTGTTCCAAGCGGAATCTGCGACAACCTCTTTTCAGGGGGAAGCACAGGCTTTCGGGACCTTGCCTGGCTTTGACTCTGGTACCAGGGGTGAGCGCTGGGGGCATTACGTCACACGGAGAGATAAGGACACCTCAGGGCAGAGCGCACAGGTAGGGGACCCGCTTGTGGGCCAGCCAGGGAGGGAGGAGCCACACCCTGGATGCGGGAGGCCCCACGGACAGCTAAGCGACTGTACAGCTTCCCCTGGGAACGCGCTGGCTCCCGCCTGCCCGCTGTCCGGGTCTCCTTCGCAGATCTGCTCCCCTCCCCGAGGTCTCACCGTGGCTTTTGGAACAGCCACCGTGGTAGGCAGCCCCTGACCGGCCGTCCTGCAGCCTCGGAGGGCCTACCTTCTGGCTCCTGTCCGAGCAGCCACCGGCCCCTCCAGCCGTCTTGGGACTCTCCTCAGACTCGCAAACCTCCCAAACAAATCCCCCTTGTTTACATATAATTTCTATTATTTCTGCTCAAGAGTCCTGACCAGTCAGGGCATCCAGGCAAGGCCTTTATGCCGAACTGCATCTCCGGCCCATTTTTACTCCTGACTTTGAGGAAGTCTGTCACTAAGTCACAAAATTTCCCAGGCTAAGCTCAAACTTGCCCTTTCCTGCCTCAGCCTCCCAGAGTGCTAGGGCCACAGGCCTGTACCACCCACCAGGTCCAGCTGATTTGGGGTGGGTGGGTGTGACTGTGTGGAGTAGGGGTGGGAGTTGGTTGGTTAGGATTTTTTGAGTCTGAGTCTCATTCTGTAGTCCAGGCTGGCCCTGAACTCCCTCTGTAACTCAGGCTAGCCTTGGATTTACGGCAATGCTCCTGCCTCAGCCGCCGGAGTGCTGGGATTACAGGTGTGCACCGCCCTGCCCAATTTATCTTGGCTCTGTAAACCATAACTCTGCAGCTGTGGGGAACTCTGAAGCTGGAATAGAGCGCGCCTCCACTGGTGCTCAAGAGTAGCGCATGGCTGGACAAAGGGTCCTGACTCTTCAGACAGAAGACAGGTGTATTAGCGTGGGTTCTTTCAAAGGCAGAATTTACAGACTTTATCACAAAAAGGCTCTATCAGGAAGGCTTAGGAATCCGAGGACAGAGACAGCCCAAGATGGCTGCTCAGCCGTGAGGCAGATCTCCCGTCCGGCCTGCAGGACAGCCGGCGAGGCGAGAGTCGGCTGCGGATCTCGGTTGCTCGGAGAACAAAGGCGCAGACCGGAGCCTGAAGATCGGGGCCTAAGAGCAGCGACGGGCAGACAGGTGCAGGTCCAGACCGGAGCAGATCTGTGCTGATGACCTGCGGCGTGTAGCAGGTTGGTGTCCGTAGACACTTGCAAAGGCGGGAGCTTTCCCAGAGGAAGGAGCTGTGACGAGCTCCGCTTCCTTCCCTTTATACCCTTGGAGTTCCCGTTGGCCCGCCCACATCCGGGTGGTGCTCTTCCCTCACTGGCCGGCCCACACATCACTCACACTCTAATCCCGGCCTGTTCTTAATCCCTAATCCAGGTGTGGTTGACAAATCCTAATCCTAATGGAGATGTGGGTCCTGATTCCCTCAAACTGACACAATCCCTTCCACGGTCACAACAGGGGAGTGTCCACCAGGGTCTGGCAGTCTCTAGAACCCCGCGAGGGGGTAACAGACCCACAGAACCAGGCCTGCAGCCCTGGGCATTTAGGACACGGCCATACCCCCACCCCCAGCCGCCTCCCACCCATTTCCAACAGGCCCGCTACATGGCGGCTGCCCGGGACTTGCCCGCCAGGTGCAGGGCTGTGTCAGCCCAGAGCTCGCCTGCTGTGTGGAGGCAGGGCCTCAGGTCCCATCCCCGGGGAGTGCCCTGTGCCCCTGCTGCCCACCAGGATGGGCAGCTCAGAGCAGACCCTCCTGCTAACTCTACATGGTCCTCTCATCTGGGCACTGAGGTCCTCTGCCCCTTGGCCAAATGCTATCACCTGAGTGATGCGCTGCTCCAGGCTCCAGGGAAAAGCCCCTCAGGGGCGGCCGCACCCTAGGGCCCCAAGGCCCCACCCAGGGAACCAGGAAGACAGAAGGTGCCAGAGGGCTGCACAGCCACAGCTACAGGGGCTCCATTCTCGGCCACCTGCCGACGTCGCCCAGGGTGACACTAGGGTCACCTGGGGGTGGGTGTCCTTTTGGGAAGCAGCTGGTCTCTCCACACCTGAGCAAGAAGCAAGGGCCCTGGGGCCACTAAGATCTGAATGAAGAAGTGGGATTGGGGGGGGGGGGAGACTAGGGAGGGAGTGAGGAGGGGAGAAGAGAGACGGGGAGGGGGCGGAGCCAGGCAGGCACAGCGCCGCCCTCCCACCGCCCAAACCGAGTGCTTCCCTCTCTGTCTCTGTCTCTGTCTCTGTGTCTGTCTCTCTCTGTCTCTCTGTCTCTCTCTCTCTCATCTGGCAGCTGGGAATCCTCCAGTCCCCCACCCCACAGTCCCCAGCCCTGCGGTCCCTTGCCTCCCACACAGAGGGCAACAGTTGTCGCTTAAATCCATCCAGGCTGCTCTCGCTTTCTAAGGGCGGGTCTTTGTTCTCTTAGAACAGCACAGTCCCTGCTGGGACAGTGGAGTCCCCCGGCCCCATGTCACACTCAGCCCCACGTCCCCTCAGGCCCGGCCGGCGGGGGCAGCGACCCCAGCTCCTGCCTCTGGAGGCCGTGGCCATCTCGCAGGGCTATGTACCGGTGCCATCCACCCGAGCTCTTTGGAGCCCTCCAGAGCCTTGGTCCCTCCCTGGTCACCGCGTCTCTGCACATGCCTGTTACTATGAGCAAGGGCTCAGAGAGTCTGCACTAGGCGTCACAATCCGACTGCTACCCACATCACTCGCTGTTCTGCTAACGTCCCTGTTGGGGCACTGAGGGCCTCCTGTGTCCCTCTGTCACGGCGCTGCTGTGAAGTTTCCCGTCTTCCTGTCACCATCTGGCCCCGGCCTTCTGCGTCTCTCCTGCTCAGGCCTAGGGCCATCCAGCTCTCTGTCGGACCGTGGGCCTTTATCGGAAAATAGTATCTTTTTCTCTTTCGGTAGTACTAGACACTGAACCCAGAGTCTCTGCACTGAGCTACATCCCCCACTCAATTTTTATTTTTATTTTTTGTTATTATTTTGAGACAGGGTCTCACCGAGTTGCGCAGGCTAGGCCGAAATGTGTGACCCTCCTGCCTCGGCCTCCCCAAGAGCTGCGGCTACAGACCGGCCTGCTCCCAACCCAACGTCCGCAGTGCCAGAGAGGCTACCTGGTCCCACTTTGCTTAACTGATATGTCCAGGAACTGTCGTCACCTGTGCCTGGGACAATACTACCACACTTGTCCTCTGCCTCTGCTGCCTCCACGCTGTTCCAAGCTGTCCTCTGCCCCTCCGGGGCACTCTGTCTCTCACCTGTGACATAGTCTGCTTTCATCCTGGGGTCCCTGAACTCTTAACTCGTCACCGTGCCGTGGGATAAGGTCTGAGCATGGCCTCTTGTGGGTGTGGACAGCACACGAGGCGGCAAGCGAGGCCACTTCAGCATCACCCGAGAACCCCAGGATCTTTGGGGGCCCCGGGTTCCACCTGTGCGGGCCCCCTCCCCAAGGGACCCCCAGGCCGACTGACCACAGTAGCTGCCTACCACACCCACCGTCCCAAGTGTCAAAGGTGGGACCCTTCCAGCAGCCCCTTCTTAAGCTCGTCTTGGTACACGCCAGCCCCTCCTGCACACGTCAGCACCCCACGTGTGCACGCACCACGGCCACCGCCTGCCGAGGGATGCCCCGGCTCCTCCCGGGCTAGGGCAGCTGACCACAGCTGCCACACACGCTCCTAGGCCGCTTTTCGGATGGACACACGTTTGCGTGTGAGAGCCACAGGCCTCGGAGGCCAATGTAAACAGTGCTGGCTTTCCAAAGGCTGGCCCTGGCGGTCCAGAGAGAGCGTGTCCCCTGCGCTGGTGGCAGGAGACGGGACAGCTGGGGGCGCGCCCTGCCCGTTCAGAGGTCTCATACCCTGCTTGAGGACCTACAGTTTGGGCCCCCCGGGCCCCGGGACTCCTGCAGCCGAGCATGAGGCCCGCTGGCTGCTCCCTCAGCCGATGGTTCCCACCCACCCGTGCCCCTCAGCACAGCCCGGGCTCCTCGGGCGTTCCACTCCTGACCCAGGCTGCTGTCCCCTGCTGCATGGGGGATGTGAAGGCAGGTTCTTGGCCCAGCAGCCCCCGCCTGAGTGCTGGGCTGACCTGCTGGTGAGATGAGGCCTCTGCTCCTTGCCGCGGCCGCCCTGGGCCTCCACCCAGTGATCACGGCAGGTGTTCTGTTTTCTGTATTAGGGATCGAACCCAGGGTTTTCTGTGCTGAGCCCCAGCCCCAGCCTCTTTTCATTTATTGAGATAAGGTCCCAATAAATTACTCAACTGTCCAGGCTAAGCTTGAATTTGTAATCCTCCTGCCTCAGCCTCCCAGAGTGCTGGGGTCTCCTTCACCTGTCCACAGAGGGAGACAGAGGCCAGGGAAGTCAACGTCTCCAGCAGGGTTTTCACGCCAGATCTGGCTTCCTGACTAGGGGGCTTGGCAGCACGGGCATGAGGGTGGCAGAGGACAAAGGCCCACTCCAGCCAGCAGCGTTCGGGGAAGCTCCCTTGTCGTCACGAGACCCAGAACCTGACACAGCCGGCTTCGTCCTGTGGTGTCCTGGACCCGCGGGGTGAGGGTCCTGAACGCTCAGGGAGTTGAGCTGATGTGCCTGGGACTTCCAGACTACAGCACCTTCCGGCCTGGGTGTTGATGGGGACCCACCTGGGCAGGGCCAGGCCTGAGAAGCATCATCAGATGGGGGGGGGTGGGGGTGGACAGGTGGGTAAATGGGTGGGTGGATGGAGGGATGGAAGAGGGCGGGGCCTCTAAGCCCCTCCCCCTTCGTCCCCTTGGGCAGCTCTGGCCATTCCTTGGACCTCTGGGGTTCCTTGTTCATCTTCAAGGCCACGACCTGGCCTTGCTTCCCTAACCCCCTCCTCGGCAGCCCTGGGACCCTCCAGAGGAACCCCAGGCCGGTTCCCCAAGGGTTCTACCACCCCCCACTCCCGCTCCAGGGAACACATCTCTCCATCCCGTACGTTCCCCGCCTCTCCTGGGCCCTGCACCAAAGCTTCTTCACACCAGGAAATAAACAGCTAATGGGTACGGCAGCGTCTTCCCGGGTGGCCCTTGTCACAAGGGCCCTGGTAACTGGACTCTGTCCTCATTGCAGACATGAAGAGACGGACCCCGGTGGGCAGCGGCGGTGCAAGCACAGACTGCTCCCCGGAGACTTGGCAAAACCCCTGCCTGCTCACGCGCAGACCTGGCCTCACCGCACGGGCTGCTCTGGGGGCAGGTCCGCAAAGCTCCAGAAGGATGATTTAATACGCAGGAAGCCCATCGATGACCCCGTGGCCCAGAAGGCCTGGAGGGAGTCACGGAGGAAGCCAGCCTTGCCGTGTCTCCAGCAGGGGGCAGTGTTGCCTCACAGCTGCGGTGCCCACAGAGCCCGGTGCCCGGCCTGGAGGCACCTGCCCGCATCATGCAGCCTCAGGCCTCTGAGTGGAACAGGAGTTAGGCGGCATCCCCTGCGGGGGGGCTCTCCACAGGGCTGGGAGGCCAGCGGGCACCCTCCCAGCACCAGCCCTTCCCGCCTGTGCTCCCTGGCCACCTCCGGTCTCTGCAGCCTGTGGCCGTCTTCGGGCACAGCAGTGGCCCCACTCGACCCTGCGTGTCCACAGCCTGTGCCAGGACCTCCGTGTGTCGAGGGTCCCCTCACTCTTTCCAGGAAGCTACCATTTCTCACACACAGCGGGTGCAGTGTCTCCCCCGCCCCCACCAGAGCCCTGAGCCCCTGCCCCCACCCAGGCCTCTTGGGTTACAATCCCCAAGCCTGGCTCGGCCTGTCACTGCCTGCTTCTGCTGGTGATAAACTTATCAAGCCCAGCATCTCTGGTCCAGAGGGACTGCCCTGGGCAGACATCGCCATGGTAACCAGAGGCAGCAGGGAGGCCCGAGGCCAGGTTGCGAGGCCCGCATGCAGCAGGCAGCCGGTTCTGCCGGGCAGGGCGCCGGGGGCATGCAGGATCCTTCCCGCGTTCCCGCACGGACAGCTTCTTAGCCCCGCCTGGCCCCATCACTCGCGGGCTCACTGGAGCCCAGCACCGCAGGCTCTGGAAACCTGCCTGGTTTCCCCCACTGACCTGTGGCCTCTGTCTACACCTGTGCACCCAGGTGACCGCCTTCTGCGTCCTGACGAATCCCCTCATGTCCTGAGGAAGACCACACCGTGGAGGCCTCGCGGGCTCACGAGGAGGCACAGGTGCCCGCCAGGCTTTCAGGGCCAGCCTTCCACTGGAGCCCTGGGCTTGATGTGCAAAATGTCACTACCAGGGGCCAGAGCGGGCCAGGCCAACGAGGCCAGCACACAGTAAGTCCTGTGGGTCCGTGGGGTCTGCGACCCCAACCAACCGGCTGGCTGGGACACAGCGCAAGGCTGCCTCGGGGTGCTGCCACCCCATGAGACACACCCCAGAAAAGAGGTCCTTCCTCCACCCGCTACAGGGGCCGGCTAGATCCTGCCCTCACTCCACTGCTGGCTACCCCTGGGCTGTGTGATGGGTGAGTGCTATGCGTGTGCTCACGTGGGCAGTGACACTGGGAGGGCCTGCCCCTCCTAAGTCTCACCCTTGAGTGTCACCCTAGGTCTAGACACCAGCCTAGTGCCACCTGTCCACGGCACAGGACAGCACCAGGCACTCAAAGAAGGCCCCAGTCCCAGATGCCCAGCGCTGCCCCAAGAGTAAGTCCAGCTACGGAGGCCTCCAGCACCAAGCTTCAGGCGTGGCACAGCCCAGCCCCCAAATGGCATGGAGACAAAGGACATTCGTCCCAGGGGAGGGCACAGATGGGGTGTCACAAACCTGTTACTCATCAGCCAGCTGGATGACATTAACTTGGTGAGGCTCCTGCCTGCCAGGATGGAATGGACACAGGGGCTGGGTGTGGACAGTACAGGCCAGGCAGACAGAAACACACGGGGCTCGCAAGTGGCCACCCTTCCAGTGCCCGCGGGTGCTGGGGGAGGCCTTCTCCAGAGTCCCAACACCCGGGGCACATGGGCAAGGAGACGGCCAAACCTCACACCCGGAGCCCCCGGCTACCCTGGGACTGAACCAGCCAGGTGGAGGCTGCAGGGCTGGGAGGGTGGGGTGACCGCAGGCCCTGCCACCCGGGCATTCCCCAGTACGAAACCCCCACACGGACAAATAAATGAGAACAGACCGGAGACAGATTTTGAAACGCTCACATTCTGTTTCTCCTCTCACGTTTTTGTGTTTCTCTCCCACAGTTCTAACACCACTGTTCACCTGACCCTGGCATCCGCCGCTGCGGGTGCTTCTGGGGGCAGTGACGCAGGGCAGGAGATCACAGTCAAGAGTCACAGGAGGCCGGGGGCAAGGAGGACAGAATGGGGCTTCCCAGAGAACTCAAAAGGGGGTGAGAGCCCAGGGTCCTGGGCCGCCTCCTGCCCCGGGGAGAGGCCGTGTCCACAGGCAGTCGTCTGCCAGAGCCCTTCGCCGCCACCTCAGCGTCCCGCCTCCCCCTTGACCGCTAGAAGCAGAAACAAAACAGGTCCCACCCCCGCCATATTGTCTAGTATACATGAGGGATAAAATTACATTTGTACAAAAATAGATTTTTTTTTTTTTTACCTTTCCCGACGCGTTACACGTTTTCTCCTCTCTCTCTGCGTGTGGATGTGTCATCCGTAAAGCATCAGCGAGCGTCCCGGCTACGGCATGGCTAACATGGGACTGGCTAAGCTGCTGCTCCAAAGCATCTTAAAATAGATGCATCTCCTGCCTGAAGAGACTGACGCGAACCCGGACGTCGCCCGGGGAGGGTCCTCGGGGACTTGCTGACGCAAAGCACACGGCAGGGACGTGGGGAAAGTCTCGATTCAAAATAAACATGAAACATCGGGAACCGCGTCGCGTCTCCTGCTGGTCACTCGTGTGCGGAGCCTGGCACACCGCGTGTCTCTGCACGGTGCGCCGCCCCTCCTCGTGGGTGGGGAGAGGGCCGCGCCCCCAGCTCCCGGGTGGGGACAACATCAGCTGACCGTGTGCTGGCTGCACGCTCCAGGTGGCCTGCGCGGGCCAAGGCCAGTCACCACGCTTCCAGCCGGGAATCCTATGAGCTTGGAAATCTGAACAAACGTAGGGGGCCGCCTGGCCCCGGGACGGCGAACTTCCAGGGTGACACATCCGAGGCGGCGGCCACGGGGCTCCACGGTCATGTTCACGTGCCACCGACGAGGGCCCCGTCTGAACGTCCAAGCAACAAGGCGACACAGCTGAGGCGCACGCCTGGAGGTGCCTCAGGCCCTCGGTGGCAGACGCGTCACCTGGCCTGGCCAAGGCAGGGACGCGCACAGGGTGGCTGAGAAGCTGACGTTAGCGCTATCTTTAGAAAATTAAAGACTGTCCCACCAAAATAATAATAACAACAACAATAATTACAAAAAATCACCTTAATTGCGCCAGATTGGTAACAATGCTGAAGGTCTTACTGGGTAACGTGTCAGGCCCACGTACCTGCAAACAGCTCTGTACACACAAGGACAGTGACAAGGGGGCCAGTGAGCGGAAACCTCGGAAGGACAAGAGGGTGTGGGAGGTGTGGGGAAGGCCGCGCGGGCCGTGGGCCCCAGGCTCTGGCTTCAGGAGGCAGCAGCCAGGGACTCCGGGCTTCGCAGACACCATCCTGGCTAGGAATGGGCAACTCCACTGTTCCCAGGTCGGCCCTACTGAATTCATGACATTCTCGAGGGGCCCAGAGGGGCCCAGGACACCAGAGGAGGGAAGGGTGGGTGTGAATGTTGGGGTGCTCTGGACGACAGAAGGCACACTGTGGAACAGGGACCCCGCAGTGCGCCTGTGTCCACGGTCTGTGGCCACTGCGCCCAACGGCTGCCTGGACGCCCTGCGAGAGTCTGGGGCGGGAGGGATGGCGACCTCTAGGACCATGATGGCCTTGGTCTCTGGCGTGGCCACAGCCTCCTCCTGGGGCCTCAGCCAGCGCAGGCGGGGACCTCTGGGAAGGGTTTGGGCACGTGCTTCCCCACTGCAACCTGGAAACCACTCCTCCCACCCTCCACTGCCCCACCACACCCACCCCCAGGTAACTGTCCCCTGCCCCACAGGGCATCCTGCACCCCAATCCAAGACTGCGCAGAGGAAACAAAACCCTCCATCCCAGCACTGGCTCCCTGTCGCTGCCTATCCCTCAGGCACCTGCTCCAAATAATGCCGGCTCCTCCGCCTATGGCCAGAGCAAGGCCGACAGCGCAGACCAAGAGCCAGTTCAACCTGAGCGCGCCGCAACTGTGCCCGCGGCAGGGCGTTAGGGTCAGGGCCAGGGGAAGACTATGTGGGGGACCTTGGCCGCCACCTTTATCCACAGCGGGCTTAAGACGGAGCCCCAGTTAAGGGCTGGATGGGGGCCCAAGATGGCCTTCAGAACCTTCCAGACAGAACCGGAGGCTAGGTGCGTGGGGATCCCCCACAGCACCTCATGCCCATCCTCCAGGACACAGCACCTGTGCCCGCAGCACGGCCTTGTGGCCCCAACACTGCCTGTGTCCCCCAAGGGGCCCTGGCTGCGGCCCTCCCCTCCCTGGCAGCTCCTGGGCAGCTAACACCCAGCAGAAGACGTCAGCAGAGCCCACCACGTCACCGAGGTGGTCACACAGTACCCTGCTCAAGACTGGGCTCGCCCTCTGGAACCAACGGCTAGCCTTGGCCCACCCTGGGCTTAGTGGCGCACAGGGCAGAGAGGGCTGAAACCACCAAAACGATGACGCAAATGAAGCAAGCAAGATGGGGAAGCAATGACGCCAATCCCCGCAGCCCACAGGTGGCCCTAAATCTCTATACCTGCATCAGCTCCTGTCCTCAAGGGCGAAGCCCCCCGTTATCTTTGGAAAGTGGGGCTGCCCGCCGGCCACTCCCGCAGCCCCGGGCACCCTTACTCGGTTCTTAGCAGGCCCCGGGATCCCTGCCACAAGCTGCTGGCAGACCCAACCCGTACCCATCCCCAACCCTGAACGGGCTCTCCCGGCTGGCAGAGACAGGTCACTGCAAAGAAGGGGGCTTGAGTGTCAGTGACAACAGCAGCCCAGCAAGCCCCCTCCCTGGCTCCTGCAGACCCCAGGATGACAGCAGGGCCGCACGTCAGAACCCAGGGTGGGGAGGGGCCCAGTGGGTGCCAGCCGGTTCCAGCCACCCTGGTCACGGCCCCATGAAAGCCACTGCCCCAGACCCCAGATAAGCAGAAAGAGAGAAGCCAAGGACGGCAGCCCACGTCGCGGGACTGCGGTGACACGCGGCGCCCACAGGTCCACGCGGGCCGGGCGGGGAGGACGGCAGGGCCGGGCACCGCACCCAGGCGGGGTGGCGGGTCCAGGGGACTAGGTCAGCTGGTGCGGGGCCTCTAGCATCTCCATGAGGAAGGTGTCGATGGGCGTGTCCCCGATGAGTTTGAAGAAGAACAGGTGCTCTAGGCACTTCAGCCCAATGGAGCGCAGGGCGGGCAGGCGGAGCAGCAGCTTGGCAAACCTGCCAGGGCAGAGACCAGAGTGAGGCTGGCACCCTGCAGACTCCCCAGGCCAGTTCTGTCCTGTGGCCCGAGCTGCCCAGACCCCAGGCAGGCACGGTACGTTTTTTCTCCAGGGGAAGGGGCCTCTAAGGCAGCAAGTCCAGTCAGGACGGGTGGGAGGGCACAGAGGTGCCAACGCACGAGGGGCCACAGGAGGCAGGGCAGGGCCACCTGGGGCAGACCAAGCCGGGCTCAGGGGAGGAGCCATGAATGTGGGCTTGCTCCCTGGGCAGTAACAGGAAGCCTCGGTAGAATTTTAAGCAGGAAGAAAGCCTGACAGGGCACGGTGGTGCACGCCTATGATACTAACACGTCATGTCAGGGTGCAGGCCGCTCAGGGGAGAAAGCCCTGCATCCGACAGCCAGGGTCAGGAGAGAAGGGATCTGGGTACCTTCAGGGATAGCTCTGCTACAGGGGGTGACAGTGCTACAGGTCCCATGTGGGGTGCCCGGCCGGCAGCGGGGAGCCACAGGGTGGGGCCCCTTGGTCTAGGGCCAGGACCCTCGGGCACAGACAGGACAGGGGGAGGGCTCCACTGGAGCCAGGGACCCCAGGAGAAAGGGGTGAGGGGGTGCTGGCTCGGGAGCTCCTGGGGCAAAAATGTGGAGGGACTCCGGAAGGAGGAGCACTGGGAGCACCCACCAGAGACGACAAGGGAGATCAGGGTGGCGTGGGGATGGGCTGGTGTCCATGAGATGCCAGATCTGCCCAGGGCTCCTCCTGTGCCCTGGTCCTTCTGCAGGGGACTTCGGAGGGGCTGGCAGACGTGCGCATTACAAACAATGGCCCTCATTTCCAGAGAGGGAGCCCCATGGTCGGCTGCCCCGCATTATTTCGAAGGTATATACGTAGCCTGGAGGCTGGCACAGGGCCAGAGAGGACTGCTTTCTGCTGAGCTGGCGAGATGGGCCAAGGCAGGAAGCCAGGAAAAACAAGCCGGCTGCCGCCACGCTGGTCCCATCCTCCGGGAAGTTCACTTTAACCCAAACCAGATGGGTGCTGAGCCGCTGCACGGACACGGTTAACTGTGTGTGCGCCAGGCGGCAGGGCGTTGGGTAGGGGGCTCCGGGGGCTCCTCCCTTCCCAGTCCACAGAGCTGGCCATACGGTAGGTGTCCAGGAGGAGACACGGGTGATTCCTGGACTCGGTCTGTGCCCCTAGTTCCGCCCTTTCTCTCTGAAAGGGCCATCCTGCCTCTCGATCGGCAGGCCAGGAGGGGGACAGTACCCACTTCCAGACCCCCTAAGCAGGCAGAGGCAGCAATGAGCTCTGTCTCCAGCCCCAGCCATCTATGCCCCGCATTTATAAAGCACCTACTAGGTGCTTGTGCTGCCAGGCCCCTGCTGAGCCCACTGCCTCACCTACATCAATAGGCAAGCACCTGCTGTGCCCCGGGGCTGCGCTGCTTTTCGTGGTGGGGCTCTGGGTGGAGGTGTGCGCCGCCCAGACCTGGAGGACTGCCACCACTTGGTACCTTTGGGCTTATCCGTGGAGGAAGGCTGACAGAGCTCCTGCGGCCCGGGATGGCAGCGGGGATGGGGACCGGCACAAGGATGGGCTCTAAGTCAAGCAAAGGGCCTCTAGGGCAGCCGGCACTCACCTGCCTGGCTGCTCAGGGTACTTGTGTTTACAGTAGGCCTCGAGGGACGCGTAGACCTTCTCCCGCAGCGCCTCCACCTCAGCCGGGTTTGAGAGCCCCTTGGAGTCTGCAGGAAGCAGCAGCTTCGGGTCAGAGCCCTGCCCGAGTGAGCTGTCCCCAGAGTCCCCGTACTTGAGCAGCCCCAGCCTCCCACACTCAGGCAAAGCAAGCAGTGCGTATGGTGCAGGACGGACAGTCCCTCCAACCCCCACTCAAGCACAGAAACCCAAGGCGGGCTGCTCTGGGCTCAACCTCAGCTAGGTCACTTGAAAGCCACACGATCTTAAGCTAGTCCCTTAACCTCTGGGGACTCAGTTTCTCCATCTGCATACTACCAGGACGCTCCCTCCACGTTGTCATGGTAACTGGGAAAGGCCACCACCGGCCTGGCTTCCCTTGGGTCACGCCCCTCACTGGCACGAACACGAGCTCTTGCCTTGGCAACGCCCGATCACACTGCAGGGACAGGTCTCAGACCCTGCTCGCAGGACTGGAGCCTGAGCCAGAGTTCAGGACCTGGGTCACAGCACAGGCTGCACAGAGATGCCAGGGCACAGACGACCGAGACCAAGTGCTACAGGGGGCCACGAATCCTGTGCCCAAGCTGACCCAGCCCTGTGCCTAAGCCTCCCTGGTCACCAATGCCACCATGACCAGCACAGAGACCCAGTGGGGCGAAGGTGAGCTTTACACGCAGCCCTTTCCACAGCTCCCTCCACGGGCACCTTGCAGGGCTCGGCTCCCCGTGGCCAGGACAGACGCCAGCCTCCGTAAGAGCTCCAGCACGCACAGAGGCTGCCTATGCACCAGCCCTCAGGCTCCGGCCTCCGCCACCTGGTGCTCCTTCCGAGGACTCCCCCTCCCAGGGCCCAGGGGCCCAGGGGCACACCCTGCACACTCAAGCACACTGCCCTCCTGCCACCATGGGGCAGTGGCTCACGCGGCCCCTTCCACTGAGCCAAGCTCCTACACCAACAGTCTCCCCTAAACACGCACGCACAGCGCCACCCCCCAAAGGACTTCAAGGTGGGACCTGCGGAGCCGGAGCCTCCACAGCCCTGCTCTACCTGGGACCCCAGGGCCCCAGCTCCAGAACCATCCTGGACCTGGGCTTGGGGACGGCACCGGCCACCCCAGGGCCGGGCAGGCCTGAGCGGTCGCCAACCTCAGCCATGGCACGTCATTATCAGTCTACTCGGGTGGAAGCAGCTAGGGACAAGCCCAGTCCCTGCACCCTGCCAGGTCAGCGGCCAGGACCCCAGGCCAGCGGCACAGCGAGCAGAGGTGGCAGGCTGCGTGCCCCCGCGGAGGGCACGGCCCCGAGGGTCAGGCGCCACCTGGGGGCGGCGCCGGCGCCAGCGTACCGGGGTTGAAGAGGACGATCGCGCGCAGGCAGCCCAGCTCGGTCTTGTCCATCTGCATGTCCCGCATCTTGGACACCAACTCCGTCAGCACCCTGAGGGCGACCAACAGACCCCACTCCGAGTCAGGCTGGGCCCCACCCGGCCTCTCCGAGGGCCAAGGGTCCCAGGGCACCAGGACAGGAGAGGCCACACAGCCACGAGAGCTGGCAGGCCTGCTGCCAGACACGGTCCACAAGCGGGGCCTACAGGGCCTGCAGGGGTGGCTCTTCCACTCCCCCGGGGCCCGTCCGAGGGATTTAACTTCGGGAACCTGGCCTGAGGAGGGACCCTTAACGTCTGGGCTGCGGGAGGCCAGGCCTGGACACTAAGGCAGGGCCTGCTACTGCCCCCGTTCAACGTGGACAAGGCTCCAGCCACCCTCAGGATGGCTGCTACCTTGGCCTCATGGTGAGACCCCCGCCGCCCCGTCACCTTGGGATGTGGCCACCTTGGGCGTGAGCTCCTGGGGGTGGGTGCAGCTCTGAGCAATCGTGTCACAGGGTGCGCCTCACAGAGAGCCCGCGGGACCTTAGGCGCCTTCCAGCCTGCCTGTACTGGGAGGCCCCATGGCTGAGGCCAGGACACAACGCGGCCGGGAGGCCACTGGCCTCTGTCTCCTCACCAGGGCCGCCCTGCCCTTCCCTGTTACCACTCGACCTAGAGATCGCCCGCCCAGGAAGCCAGACAGAAAGGGCCCAACCCCACAACCCACCCCACCTGTCAAAGATGGCGCCCACCCCTGCGCTGTGGGCGCTGTTCCGGTGCACGTGCAGCCCAGTGGCCAGCAGGATCCCGTCCTTCACGGCTATGGACCGGTGGGAGAAGGAGGCGATCAGGAGCTCATTCCAGCCTGTGGGGAGGAGGCGCACAGTCACGTGGCTATCGCACAGCCCGCCCAGCCCGCCCAGCCCGGGGTGGGGGGGCCCCAGCGTCAGCATGCCACCCCACCCATGCCAACCCCAAGCCAGCACCCGGAGAGCGCGCCACACGGAACCCCAGCCCCACAACAGGATCTCGCGTGGAGGCTCCTGAGCCCCGAGGTTTGGGAAGTGGCACTACCACCTGAAAGGCCCCGGGGAGCCCTGCACTGAGCACAGACTTGGGCAAACTCAGGTGCCCATGTAGCTTCTCCCAGAACATGGAACACCCTCGTGCCCTGAGAAGGAGGGAGAGCCCAAGGATTCGTCCTGGGGTGGCCAGGAGTGACTATTCCCAGCCAGCACTTGGAAACCCCAAGGAGCCACGCGGAACACCACAGCCGCCGAGCCCCCGAGAGGCACCAGCGCACTCCCGTCACCACGGGGGTCAGGAACTAGAGGGACCGTGGGCGGCACCTGCCATGGCAGTCTGGGTGGAACAGCCAGAGAAACCAGTGTGACGACACAGCGTAGGGACACCGTCCCCGCTTCCCGCCAGGTGCTGGCGGGCAGCCCAGTGAGCGAGGAGTAAGAAAGGCGGGGTTCCACGGATGAGTGAGTTTGGGAAACGACGCACAGCAAAGCAGGAGCTCTGAGCACCAGGGCTGCTGTGCCCTGGGGCAACCTGGAGGGTGGGGCCAGTCTCCCCCAGAGCACCCCGCAGAGCCCGTTCCTGACACAGAGGTGGCCGCTCGAGACCCAGCCTTCCTGACAGCGGCGGGCAGCACCGGCGTCCCGACGCGCCACCTGCCTGCCCGCCGCCACCAGGCCCAGCGCTCACCTGCCCGCAGCAGGATGACCTGGTCGTCCAGGGGCAGCTCGGAGAAGTGCGGAATGCGCTTGGCCCACTCCACGAGAGTGAACAGCTGCTTGTCCGCGGCTTGGCAGATGTTGGTGACGGGGTCGTTCGGCTACAGCAGACAAGGGAGACGGGTATTCAGGCCCACGACGGTGAGCCCAGCCCAGCCCACTCCCCCTGCAGCGAGCGGGGCCGCGGCCTCCCGGGGGTCCACGCTCTAGTCTAGTCCCTGTGATGCAGCCCAGCGTGGGACTGCGTTAAAGTCCCGGGGACGGGAGACGGTCCCAGGTTACCCGGGAGAGCCAAGGTTACCGCAGGGGGCCGTAGAAAGCCGGAGGGTCGGTCAGCAGGGTGACAGGGCAAGCGGGCGACAGGGGAACAAGATGTTGCCAGCTTGAAAACAGAGGGGGACCATGAGCCAGGGAATGTGGCAGCCTCCAGAGGCCGGGAAAGGCAAAAAACAGACCACCCCCAGCGCCTCCCAGAGACACCAGCCCTGCCCGCGCCATGACGTAAGGCCCGTGGGACTGACACGCCTTCCCCCCTCACCATCTCTGCCATCCTAAAAGTGTCTGGCTTGAAGCCGCTAAGTTGGTGACATTTGTTACAGCAGCCAGAGGAAATGCACAAGCTGCAGAATGCAGGGGGGCCCTACCAGCCCCAGGAGGCAGGTGTGGGTGACAAGACAGGGTGGGGTCACATGAGTGGCCCTGACAGGGGCACTACCCCCAGGCTGAGGTGAGGAAGCACCAGTGATGTTCCAGAAAGTTCTGAGCAGAAGGGAGCTGTCCACCAGTCATCCCTAAGAGGGCCTCACAGGGGGAGGGGAGAAGGAGTCCCTCCCGGCTCCTGGCAGTGGGCCTTGGCTAGCAGGGACCCTGGAGGGAAGGCCCCCGGGGGGTGCTGTCACAGGCAGCGGGCATCCTCCCCCCAGGACTGGCAGCGGCCAGGCACCAGAGGAGGGAGGAACACGGTGGCCTCAGAAGGCCTTTCACGACAGACACCACATGCCTGTCAGCAATGTGTGGCCTCTGAACAGCCCGCTCTATGTCAGGGGCCTGCAGGGACTCAGGCATGGTGGGGGCAGCCTGCAACCAAGGGTGGTGGCCGGGGGGTCAGGTGTGCACAGAGCCGGGAGGGACAGGCCTGGGCTGGGACCCCGGCAGAACAGGCGCAGGGATAGAACCCACTCTGAGGGCCGGTCAGGCTGCCCCCATGTCCACAGCCAGCACTCCGACTGGGGCCCAGCTCTGCGGGGCGCTAGGGTCTCTGCTCGGGCCTGGCTTCGGGCGGCCCCCCTGGGGTCAGGCAGTCTGCCTGGAGGTGCTACCTCCAGAGAAGCTCTCATAGAGCACGGGAGTTCCGGCCCTTCCCATGGGAGGAGAGTCCTGAGCCACATCTAAACTGGCTGGGTTTACACGAGAGGGGTACGCAGGGCATCTGTGACAGGAATGTTGGGGGCCAGAGACAGCGAGGGCCAGAGAGAAGACCGGGCACCCACGCAGCCTGCGTAGGGCCCAGCAAGCCAGGCCTGCAGGCCCCCTTCACCTGCTACATCTCTTCTCTGTGGCCTGGGGCAAGGGCTTCCCACCTCTGAGCCTGATTCCACAGCAGCTGACCCTGTCTGCCAAGGAAGCGTGTCAACTGGACCAACCAGGAGCGCACAGGAGGGAAGGGCCCGGGTCAGCACTGGGAACAGGAGCTCCGGGGACTCAGCACCAGGTCAGACGTGAGCCTGACCGGCAGTGGCAGTCCCATCCTGGTCCTCGGGAGCATCCCAGCTTCCACGGACCCGTGCAGAAAGCAGACGGCCAAGGATTTTTTTCCCAGACAATGTCCTTACTCAACAGAACAGCAACGTGGCGACCCTTCATGCTGTCCCGCGCAGCTTCTGCTCCACCCCAGAGGCCTCTGCTGCCTGCCCACCCTCCGTCACTACGGGGAGAGGTCCCCTACAACCAAAAGAAGGCCATTCCCCCAGGGAAGAGGCCACCTGCAGGGACCTGTGCTCTCTCTCTAGCTGGGCAGTCCAGCCCCCAACAGAATACAGGTCCCAGTGGGGCTGGGAGCGAGGGGCACTGGGCGTCCCACCATGTGAGGGTGGGGCAGGCTGGGTGGGCCACGAGCCACAGGGTCACAGAAAAAGGGACACCCTCATTCTGAGCTAGGAAGCAGGACTGCCACATCAGCTCCGCGCGGCAGGGCAAGGCTACTGGTTGTCCCTGACTGGAAGGGGACAGTGGGGCATAGCCCTAAGGCCCCTCACAGGACCTTTGGGGCGGGTGGGGGGGCACCAACTAAGTACATCTGGCTTTACTGTGCCACAGGCCAAGGACTGGGAAAGGAAAGGACAGCTGCTCAGGGCTCACGACACAGAGCCAGGCTCAGGCACGGCATCAGTGTGGGTGGACGGGGCCTCTCAAACGAGTGACGCCTTTGCTCAGCCCAAGGCCCGAGCTGTCCGAGGGATAGATCCTGCATGGCTTTGGGGACCACTGGTCCCGGGTGAGCTTGCCGGGGCAGGAGACCCACTGTCACAGCCCTGCTGAGAAGTGCTGGGCACCGAGTGGGTGTGAGGGGCTCTGACTATGTGAATCTGAGCACGGGGCTTCGCACAGATCCTGAGGCTTTGTGGTGTCTCGGTTGTGCTCCACCCACGTGTGTGGCCAGTGTGCTGTTCAGACATCGTTTGGGCCTTTGGGTTCAGGGCTCTGGTACGAGCCCTATGGCCAGCCCCTGGAGGCCAGCCCAGGCAGACTTAAGGTTGCCTGGCCTCCTCCGTCCCCCATGTGGCAGCTGCTTCTGCTGGCCAGCATCTCCTCCTGCCAGCAGGACCCTGGCTCAGGCTGCTCCTTGTACCTGGAGCACAGTCAAGGGTCGGGAAAGCAGGTCCAGAAAGCTGCCTGGGCACCACACAGGACCCAGGCCACAGGCAGAGGGACAGAGAGGCACAGGTGAACTGGCACCAAGACAGGGGGAATGTGGAGGACAGCGGGTCTGAAGCTCAGTCCCCAGGGCAGCCAGGGGAGGTTACCGTGGGCCCAGTCCCCACCTAGATATAGGCTGCAGGGACAGAAAGGGGCAGGGGAGCCCAGAAGAGCCAAGGAGGCCAAGCCCAGAGTCCCCCCTGGTGGCGTCTCTGCCCTCCCATGCCAGGTGATGGGGCAGGTAGGCTCAGGGAACGCACCTGCCCAGGGCCACATGGCTGCAGGCAGAACTGCTCCCCACCCTAGCTAAGCCGGACACTTTCCTCGGGGACATCAGGCGAGGCCACTCGGGCAGGGCCAGCCCCGCACCAAGGAGGCCAGGCCTCGCAGTGTACACAGGGCCGAGGGCCT
Organism: Ctenodactylus gundi; assembly: GCA_004027205.1. Classification (NCBI taxonomy): domain Eukaryota; kingdom Metazoa; phylum Chordata; class Mammalia; order Rodentia; family Ctenodactylidae; genus Ctenodactylus; species Ctenodactylus gundi. The sequence goes on from PVKB01003764.1 coordinate 23,353, forward strand.
GCGGAGGTGGCCAGGGAGGAGGGCAGGCTCACCGAGCCGGGGTTCAGGCCCACGCCCGTCTCCACGTAGGTCTCGGTCTTGGGCTCCACGGCCAGCTCGGCCCCCAGGATCTTCTCCACGGGCATGTCCTCGTTGGCGCTGCTGGTCGACTCCACCTCGCTCTCGCTCCGGTCCTTGCCTCGCTGCCTCTCTTCCTGCACGGCTGAACCGGGAAGTGCCGGGCCAGCTCAGAGCCAGCCTGCTGCGGCACCCTCACCACCAAGCCCGAGACACCCTGGGGGACCCACCCTATGCCCGCCTGACACCTGACACAGAGGCTGCGTGCGCTGATGACAAGGTCCCCCTCTCATCACGAGGAGGCAGGTTCCCGGCCCCACACCAGCTACCCAGGGCCACGAGCGGCACGCCCCTCCTCCCGGAGCCGTGTGGCCCAGGAGCTGCACACCCCACCCTAGCCTGGGACATGGGACCAGTGGTACTGAGGTACACTGCCCGTCTGCCCGAGCCAACGGCCTTCCTGGGGGACCGAGAGCAACAGGGACATCTGCAGGCAGCAGCACCTGCTGCCCGGGGCCACACTCCACAACCGGCCAGGCTCCGGGTGGCAGGTTCCAGCAGCTGCCTAGCCTCCAGCAGTCCTGAAGTGAGGCCTCAGGGACAGGGTCTCCTAGGGAGCCTCTGCTGCCCTCCTGAGGGCGCCCTGGGGCTGACCGGAGGCTGCACGCCCTCCCCCTGCCCACCTGAGCTTGTCTTTCTGGATACTTGGAGACTCATTCCCCACGGACAGAAAGGGGCGCCTTGGGGCAGGCTGGGACATGGGCATGCTTGGCCTCGCAGCAGTCTCCTGCAGACGGGGACCTTTCCTGCTCTCCTGGCTCCAGTGCCCAGTGACTCAGGCCTCGGTCCAAGGCTATGCATCCCTCTGCCGGTGCCTGGCCCTCACCCAACAGCCACATCACTGGTACTTTTATCATCCTGTGTCCCAGGAGAGGTCCTGAGGCTCAGAGAAGCAAGATAACTTGTCCCAGTGAGTGGCAGGGCCAGGGTGGCACCAAAGACTGGGATCCCCAAGCCACCTTTGTCTATCCTGGTCCAAGCCCCACTTCAGGCCCCTCGGGCTGCACTCTGCAAGGCCCCTGCCTATCTCACCAGGGCTTGGCACCAACAGGGCACACTGGCTCCTCTGACCCTGTCCTGCCCTCCTGCTCACGGGCCAGGCAGTGATCTCACATCTTTCTCCCCCTCTTAGCTGGGCACCAAGGATACTGCCTTTTCAAGGGCCCAAGGGTACAGCCTGGGTGGGGAGCGTCTGGTGCTGCCTCCTCCCTAGATCCCAGCAACATCAGTTCTGTCCCCACAGGTCTCTCTGATGGGCAGGTCACAGTCAGCAGCCTCAGATTCTCGAAGACACCAGACCACCTCCCTCCCCTCGTCAGGCATGCACCCAAGCCCGCCACCCCTGCCTTCTGGAAGGGCCCCAGGAGGGATGAGGGTAGCAGGGGTGCTCAGGCCATCACGGGCCCTGTCTCAGCTAGCCGTCAGCAGCCACTTCCTGCCAAGACCACAGCATCTAGGCACAGCCCCTTTCGTGCCCAGCCTAGGGCATCTGGGGTGCCTGCTGCACTGGCCCCAGCGGACTCCAGCTCTTCCTGCCCTCTGCTCTCCAACTGTCCGAAGCAGACACCTCTAGCTATTCCACCCACTCCTGGCCATCCGGGGACCCCAGCTCAGCCAAGAGCTGGCCACCCCTCACCTCTTCCACCCTTCACACACACACGAACAAAAGGCCACTCGTTCCATGCCAGGGCTGGACTCTCCACAACCCAGGGGCCCGGCCCAAGGGAGGGGCTTCCCAGGACAGGAGGCTGGTCCACAGCCTTCAAGACCCACCCCTACCAGCTGGGCCCAGGGACCAGGCAGGGCTCTCCTGGGATATGTGCAAGCAGGTGGGTGCTCCTATGGGGTAAGGTCACTCCTCCAGTGAAAGAGGTCACAACAGGCAGGGAGCCAGGAGAGATAACCGCCGGGACGCTGAGCAGTCCCCAACAGAAGCACCTGAACGGGCCGATCACAGCTAGAACCAGCCCAGGCCAGCTCGAAGCTAAAATCTCAAGCCACAGAGGCAGGACGCTCCCAAGAGGCATGTTACAGTTCAACCTTATCCTCTCAGAGGGGAAACTGAGGCTCAGAAAGCGACAGAGGCTGACCTCTCAGGATTACACAGCTTACAGCAGCAGGCCCTGAAATCAGACAGCCCTAGGCTGCCAAAGCCGGTGCCTCCCCCAGCAGCTGTGTGGCCCCAGGCAAGTCTCCCGACCTCTCTGTGCCTCAGCTTCCTCATCTGTAAAATGACAGCAACAAGACCTGTCTTCACCTGGAACCCAGGGGAGCACATGCAGAGGCCACGGCCGAACCCCACCCCCACCCCTCACCTGGCACAGGGAACGTGGCCCGGGGCGGCGCCGAGTGCAGCCTTGCGGCTGCTGGCTACCCCAGACACCCCGAGCAGGCAGGGAGGGCTCCACACCTGCCCCTACGCGGGGACCGCCAAGAATTAATTAGTAACTGTTTTGCGAAGCCCTGTGAAGCTGCGAAGGGCCCGCAGCTCGGAGCAGCATCATTATAAACATTATCGTGTTATTTATAGATGGCGCAGGGGCAGGAGAAGCGGGACTCATGTGCTGCCAGCTCAACCACCTTTAGACGCGGCCGTGTTTGACTTACGCTCCACTGGCGCCGGGAAGCCTCAGGCGGGAGGCGTCTGTAAACACGAGGCCTCCCTGTCCCGCCCAGCGCTGGCCAGAGCCGGAGCACGGGCGGCAGAGGCTGCAGCCGGGGCTGGCAGCCGGGCCCCCGGTCCGCTGTCCTCCCCACGAAGATTTACGACAGTCCGAGCCCACGGAGCCCACCCAGCCCAGGTCTTCCTCCCCAGCGTGACAGGCTGCCATGGCCAGAAGGCACTGGCACAGGGCTAGGGGGACAGGAGCCCATGGCCGCTGCCGTGGGGTGTTGCCAACCTGCTGCAGCCCCCAGGGACTCCGCAGGAGGCTCCTTCCACCAAGGAAGACAGGCAGCTCATGAGTGTGGGCAGGTCCGGGTTCAAGGGCACCCCAGGCCCTGACCTCCCCTCCGCCTGGGACAATGTCAGTGGGCTGTGTCCATCCTCTGCCCCAAGGACCCCCTAAAACAGGCAGACCTGAGTTCCACCAAAATGGTACAGGTCAACCAGCTCTTCTACAGTCTAGCAATTGAGGCTCAGAAACGGGGGCAGAGTGGACATCCCCCAGAGGCCACACAACAGGCCAGGGTCCTTCCAGCAGAGATGGCCGTCCTTCCCTTGGGGACCCGATCTAGGACAAGACACACTCAGCACACACAGACAGGCACAGACACACACAAGCACACAAACACGCACACGCTGTACCCCCATCAACCAGGCCCCTGCTCCCGGCTGACACGCTCCCCCACCAAGCCGTGGTGGGCCTTGCTGACGCGTACGCTCAACTGGGACTGGGAACTCGGAGCTCACCCAGGCCCAGCCACCCGCCCAGCATCACAAAGTCAGGGAGCATGAGGCCAGCACCCAGCGGAGCTCTTTCCCACAGCAGGAACAGGCGGGGCCACACATATCTGTACACACACACACACACACACACACACACACACACACACACACACGTGCACACGCATGCAGCAGACACGGCCATTTCCGGACGCTGCTCCTCAGAGCCAGGAGCAGGGCACAGGAAGCGCAGGATGCAGGAAGGTAGCGGGGAGAGGCAGGCCTTGGGGGACAGCAAACAGGGTGTGTGGGGGCGCCCAGCCTGTCACCCCCCAGGCGCCAGGTCTCCCCCTTTGGAGCAGCACACCTGCGGCCCCGCCGGCCTCCACCTTCCCCAGCGACAGGCCCAGGCCCGGCCTGTGGCTGCTGAGCCAAGGCCCCACCAGCCCTGCCCACCGCCCGCCCTGGAATGCTGTGCAGCGGGCCACACGGCTGCCTGCCGCTGCAGGCCCCGCTATTGGCCAACACAGACGCCCCCAGGCAGCCAGCTCCGGGTGAGGACCCCATCTTCCCTGAGGCCACAGCGGCCCCTCCAGGACACAGGGCCACCTGACGGCCAGGCCACCCTGGCTCCTCTCTGGCTGCCACGCTCCCGGCAATGTCTCCTCAGCATGAGCCTCGGTTTCTAGGAGAGCCAGGGCAGGGGCAAGAGGCCGCGGCGGCTCAGGGCACCAAGGCTCGAGGGCTCGAACTCGGGCATCCGGAGCTGACCCTGGGAACCAAGAGCTCGCGTCCTGCACGCTCCGGGTCAAGGGCACCACGGTGGTGACCTGACAGAGGGCTGCTGCGGCCAGCACGCTGCCCACCCCTCCACGGCGAGATCGGTGCACCGTGCCGGAGGGGAGGGGTTCTGTGCTCAGGACTTGCTCCAGGTGGGGGGCACTGCTCTACACTCAGACGCAAGCAGACAGAGCCAGGGACGGGCGCGCCTCTGGACCCCTGCCAGCCACTCTTCCTGGGGGCAGAGGAGATCCCCACAGGCCACACTCTGAGGCTGTATTCGGGCCACCCCTTCCCGAGGGCACCACAGGCCTTGGGAACAGCAACATGCCGCGGGTAGGCAGGCAAGAATGCCTACCACACGAAATGCCCACCAGGCTCTGGGCAGAGGGGCCTCAAAGCCTTCCCTAGTCACCCACACAGCCACCAGCTGCTGCCGGCCGGCCACCGGTAAGGCGTGGGGGCCCAAGAGCGCTTTGTAGGTTTTCACAGTGCATCCCCACTCACGAAGGGGAGCTGGACCCCGACAGAGTCAGGGCTCCGTCTAACAGCCTGTCAATCGAATCTCAGGGGCTGTGCACTGGACGGTAAGGCTCAGGATCCGCCAGGCAGACAGTGCAGACTGCCCCTTGGAGGGGCCCCGGGCACCGCGCGGCCAGCACCTACCTTCCCGCTTCATGCCCATGGCCAGGCACTTCTGGTAGCGGCAGTACTGGCAGCGGTTGCGCTGCCGCTTGTCGATGAGGCAGTCCTTGTTGTCACGGCAGGTGTAGGTGAGGTCCTTGCGCACCGTCCGCTTGAAGAAGCCTTTGCAGCCCTCGCAGCTGTACACGCCGTAGTGCTTGCCTGCGGGCAGGCAGGTGGGCATGAGCCGCGCAGGGGACCCCGCTGTGTGGCATCAAGGAGACCGGCCAACCGGCCAGCTGTCCCGTGAGGTTGCAGGTCCTGGCCCACAGGCCTCTGGGAAGTCTGGGCGCCGTGTCTTAATCCCCGGCAGCTGGGGTCTGGTGGCATCATGACAGGGCCTCTGCCCAGCTTCACCAGCCCTCCCTGGCACTTTGCCACCCACAGCTGCCTCCTCTGGACAGCCGCTGGACACGCTGCCCTTGCTGGCCTCACCGTTCATGTGTCACAGACAGGAGAAGCGGGCGTGGCAGGGACGCCCGGGCTCCTGCCTCCCTGGCTCCAGGCGCTAGGGAAACCTGGGTGGTCCTACGCCCCAATGACCCTTGCCACCAATGCGGCCCTGAGCAGTCCCCACAGATGGCCTCTCGTCCCACACCCCACTATCCCCTTCTTCCCAAGGTGCTCCTACCTGAGCAGTGGTCCCCACAGACAGCCTCACAGCCCACCATCCCCTGTCCCCAAAAAATGCCTGTACCTGAGGAATGGTTCCCCAGATGGCCCATGTCCTACACCACACTGTCCCCTGCCTCTGATGTAGCCCTGAGGAGCGGTCCCCACAGGTGGCCCCACACCCCACGCCCTCAGTGTCCCTGTCTTCCCAGGCGCCCTACCTGAGGAGCGGTCCCCGCAGATGGCACAGATGTGCTTGGTGAAGGATGCCATGTTCCCTGAGGGGTGGGCAGGAACCTTGAGGACGCCATTGAGCCCCAGTGGGGGTTTGATGTCCTCACTGCTGCTCACAGGGTTCATAGGTGAGTTGAGCTGTGACAGGAAGGTGACCGGCAGGTCAGTCCTGGGCAGGCTGGGGCTGGATACCTTCCAAACAGACCCACGGCTGACAGTGGCACAGGGCCTGCCCAGGCCACACAGCTGAGGGACAGAAGGGCCACTGTCCTCAAGAGAGCAGGGCCCACCCAGCTGGCCACCAGCTGCATGCCAGGCAGGTGAAGACTGCCCTAATCTCAGGTCCCCCTCGCCATAAGACCTGGGTGCCCGTGAAAGAGAGGCTGGCAGTACCAACGACCTCACAGAACCGAGGACTCCTCCCTCGCTCCTCTCTGCACAGGACATCTTGCTTGGACCCCCAAATCTACCTCTAGTCACTGAGCACAGGCTAGGTGCTCCCTGGAAACCCCAGAGACAGGTGCTAGGGCCTCCGCCACAGGGAACCACAGGGGGCAAGGCAGAGGAGGGCAGGGGCTCCCTGGAGCTGGGCACACCCCCCACACACATCGCCAGGCACCAGTCTCTGGCCATGTGACAGAGAAGGGGCAAGCAGGCGCCCCAGGCCTCCGCAGCACGGACTCCTTGGCCCCGCACTCCCCGCACACCCGCAGGCCCCACCTGCTCGCCTGCCACCAGGGCCGGCGTGGGAAACTCACCCGGTCGCCCTGGCAACAGCTGCGGCGTGCAATGACACAGCAGTTTCGGTTCTGCTGCTTCCAGCCCAGCTCCGCAGCGAGCACATGGGGCCTAGGGCGCGTCCAGCCCTGCATCCCAGCCACCCGCGTGCCCACCGAAGCACCAGGCCCCAGCGGGGCAGCCCCCAGCTCGGCAAACCCCTGACCACGGCGGAAGCAGCCGCGCAGCCGTCTCCAGCCACCACCACAGATCGCCTCCCGCACATAAGAACCTCGCGCCATCCTCTCGCACAGCCTCCGCCCCACGACCCTGTCTCACGGGACAGGAAGAGCTCAGCACCCAACACCAGCAAGGCGGACGCACCCCAAGCCTCCTCTCACTGGGTCTCAGGGAAACTTCCCTGTCCCGCCCACCCGGTGCTGGCATGGGCCAGTATCTGCTAGGGCCAAGCACAAAGAGTCTCGGGTGGGCTTCAGGAAGGTCAGGAGGCCGCTCAGAATACTGTGTGCACTCCAGGAGGTGGGAGACGTGACACTCAGGGCCCTTGCAGACCAAGTCCCTGCTGCGACTGGCATGTCCAGGGTGCAGGAGTGTGCTGGGCCACTTAGCCTGCCCACACCCTGGCAGAGGGAGCCCGGGCCACAGGCCGGCGGGAGGCCTGCCTCAGTGCCCGCGCAGCGGCTCCAGGAGGGCGCTCGCCTATTTCCTCCTTCCACGACTGCCCCCAATCCCACCAGGTCCACCCTCACTGTCCCTGGCCCACGTGCATGCCCAGGGGCCTGGTGCTTGCCCTAGGTAAAGTGAGGCAGGAGCTATGGAGGACAGAGGAGGGGATCTCCCTGCCTGGTCAGTCAGTGCCCGGCCAAGCTGGCTCCTGGAGAATGGTACAGCCTCGGAGTCACATCGAGAGGAGCCTACAGCCTGCAGAACCCTACACATGCGCCAGGTGAAGGCCAGGCTGGGGTCCGCACAGCAAGGCCCAGGGCCACTGGAGGCTCACAGGGCTCCCACGCTGCACTGTCCCAGTGTGGTGGCCACAGCAGGCCATGCAAGGAAGGGAGAAGAGCCAGGAGGGCAGCCTTCGTGCACAGGACAAGCGCAGGGCACTCACCCTATCCCCGCAGGCCCCCAACCCTCCATTGCCAGGACTCCTCTCATTCCAACAAGGGCCCTACGCTCGATCCCGAGGCCTCCGTGTGGCAGGGTGCGGGCTACCCACTTCCCCTTTCGCATCGTCGGCCTCCATTTCAGTTCCCACCTCACCAGCGCCCCACCCAGGCCTCTGCCCATCCTTCCTTCTCCCCTCTTTCACACCACACCCTTCCCTCCCAGGCCCACGCAGGGCACTTGGGGAAGCCTCCCACCGTGGCAGGCTAAGGTGGGTCCATGCAGCAGGCCCAGGAGTGGGACGGGCCTCTGTGCATCCTCCTGGCTCTGCCCCTGGGGGCCAGGGTCCCCACGGACAGCACGAGGGGCTCCCCCAAGGCACTACGGTCAGAGCCGTTGAAGTACCACACTGTTCACAGAGCCCACACGTGCGAGTTGCCTTCCTGGAGCTGCTGGGGCCAGACAGGTTCTGAACACAGTAGGTCACACAGCCTAGGCCCTGTCCTGCTGCAGCCCCATGGCCAGGAGGGGATCATGAAACAGTGTGACCACAGGAGGCCTGGGTCTGGCCTAGCTCTGCTGGGACCCTGGTGGCTTGTACATCCCTACGAGCAGGGCCCTGCAGCCTAGCCTCCATGGGGTGGACAGTCCTTCATAGCCGTGGCCTTGATCAGGAACAGCTGGGCAGAGTCAGAGGACCTTGTGGCTCTCGGTAGTTGGCTCAATGGCTTGCGGTTGGGGCCTCTGCCACACACCCACACTCCCATAAGCACAAGGACCCCACACACAGCAGGAAACACGGCAGCATGTACACAAGGAACTGAAGGCCTGCAGGTAGCCTGAGACCACGCTCGGGGCTCAGCCTGGTGGGCAGGCAGGCAGGGGTGGGTGGACAGCCAACCTAGGCAAGCTCCCAAGCCCCACCCCACCCCCAGGCCCTCCAGTCAGCCTCACAGCCCGGCTTCACCAACAACCTGAGTGCGCCATGAGCCACACCATGCCCAGAAAATCCTGCACATCAAGACAGACACAGCGCTGAACACCCATCCACCCAGCACCCCAGGGAAGAGCCTCCCCCCGCTCTGAGAGCCAGCAGGTGCCACAGGCGGGCGATGCCAGGATGGTGGAAGCCACGTCTTCACTTGCCCTTTCCCCACGTGGCACCCGGAAGCCAGCAGGGTGCTAAAAATAGCACAGGTAGGCCCAGGGAGGTGGCCAGGCCTCCCTCATGCCAGCGCCTCGGCCTTCTGCTCACTTCTGGAAGGTCAGGTGATGTGAGAGGGGACACAGTACGGCATGGCGTGGCCAGGGTGCCCACTCTTCCACACCCATTCACCCAGGGCAGAGGGAACTGGTGGGGGCTGACCTAGACGAGTAGCGAGACTCTCTTAGAGGCAGACACAGAGGAGCTCCACCGGGCCCTGCCGGACAGGTGGCAACTGGCTACGGACCCCACACACACCCGGACCTACTGTCCGCGTGCGAGGACTGCCCTGGGGGTGGAGGGCTCAACGGGCCAGGGTCCTCGGGGAGTGCTGCTGGGAGGTGGCCAGCAGAGCTCTCCACTGTGCAGCTTCTGCTACCGAGGACAAGTGGCCGAAGCAAACGCAGATGTCACAGCAGAAGGGAAACCCCAGCCTACTTCAGAAAGGACACGCGGAGACCCAAGATCAGGGTCCCTCCCGGCACATGCCAAGGGCAGAAACCCATGAGGACGCAGGCAGGAGCTGGGCAGGGAAGCCCCGCTTCATGCAGGCACGCAGGGCTTCAAGGGAGAGAGTATGACAGAGACCGAAGGCCCCAGAGCCAGCAGTCATGCAGCACCATGCACTGAACCAGACCAGCCAAATGGCCAGGCAGTCCTGTAGAAGCCCTGCGCAAATCCTGGCTGCACAAGAGTCACCAAGCCCTGCAGATGACCAGTATGTGCAGAGGCCACTGGGCCAGTGACGGCCACCAGGTCCTCTGTGGGGGACAGGCCCAGCATCCCTGAGCTTTACCTGGACACACCTCCCTCGTGGATCTAGGGCCATTGAGACACCCGCCCACTTGGGAGCGGGGTCAGAAGACACAGTCCACCTGGGGCTCCAGGTAGGCCCACACCTGAGGGAACAGAGCTCCACCCTGCCCCTCCCCCCAGAGCGCCACAGCTGCGGGCTGGGTGAGGCTGGGCAGAGGAGCATCTGCTGCGGGGCAGCTGGATCGGACAACAGCCAGAGTCCAGCCCCAGCCATCCGACGCTGAGCAGGCCCGGGCTAAGGCCACAGCTCACTAGAGACGGAGACTAGGTCCTCAGACACCTCCCTAAGGCCCGCAGGGGGTGCAGACAGCCCACCCCACCCAGCCGGCCCCTCCCACAACCCCAGCCCAGCACTCACCTGGGGGCTGCCGGTGCCAAAGCCGAGGGTGGGTGTGGTGGGCACCGACATGGAGTGGGGTCCCATGGGGGAGCTGATGACAGAGAAGGGTGGGCCCATGCCGTTGATGGGGGAGCTCAGGGTGCTGATGGGCGAGTGCAGCTGCCCAGGGGAGCCCAGCGAGGAGCCGATGCCCGGCCCCAGGGACGGGTGCAGGGAGGGGGCGGCCATGGAGCCCCGGCCTGTCGGGGAGCTGAGGGACGAGGAGTTCACCTGGGTGGAGAAATCTGCAACATAAGAAGCCACAAAAGGCGGTCAGCCCCCGGAGACCATGCCACCTGCCGACGCCCCCGCAGAAGGTGGTCAGAACAGCCTCTAGAAACCATGCCAACTGCCGATGCCCCCACTACTACGGACAGGCCCAAGGGACACACTGACCCCTCACCATCGCAAAACCAACAACACACAAATTCACACCTATGTCAGGCCTGGTTCGGGGGACTTTCCCCAGCTGCCGGAGGCAGGGGCACAGGTCGAGGGACCGCTCAAAGGGCTGTTCCAGCCCCGCACCCTAGCCGTCCACGGGGAAGCAAAGGGAGGAAGGCTGGGGCAAGAGCAGCCCTCCTCTGTCCACCTGTGTAGGCAACCGGGGAAGGCTGCAAAACAAAATGCACCTGCCACACACCAGAAGGAGCCTGCCCTGGACAAAGGCAAGGCGGGCAGGAGGGAGGCTGTAGCTGCTGCTGCCAGCTTGCTTCACGATGGAGGAGCCAAGGCCCAGAGCCCTTGGAGCCAGCTGCCTGCACAGATGCCGGACAGGCACTGCAGGCTGACCCACCCCAAGGCTGTGTCCTACACACACAGACACCAGCCCTCAGGCCCCTTCAACTCCGGCTGGAGGAACCTACTTGGCTTTCGTGGGCTCAAGGGCACAAGGGGACCACAGAGAAAGAGCGCATCTCCTGTGTGAGTGGGAAGCTTCCGGGTGGCCTCGGGAGGCCGGGGCAGGTGCCAGGCATGAGAAGAACAGCCCCCAGCAACGGGCGAGACCTCCCACATGCCAGCTTTTCATGCCGAGACTTCAGAGGCCTGAGCAAGTGCTTAATTAAGCCTCCCCTTCCCCACCCGGGAGGGTCCCAAAGCCCCCGAGGACGCTCATTACCAACCGGCCTGAAATTAGAAGACACAGGGGCCGCCACCAAGCAGACCCCAGCAACTACAGCTATGACACAGCTGCGCCTCCCGGTAACAACTAGGGCTCACACTCCTGTCCCCCACCAGGTAGTAAGGCTTGGTGTCCCCCTACTCTGGCAGGTGCGGTGCTCCCCACATCAACAGGTGGGGACTCCAGGCAAGCTGCCCTCCCTCTGGGGCTCAACCTGGCTGCCTCACCAAGACCACACGTGCCCGAGAAGTCTAGCCAATCTTCAGGAAAACAGAGAGGCCACGGCAACACACAGGCCGGCTGCTCCGCGCAGCGCCCTGGAAGCCTTCACCACCCTCAACCTTGCCCGCTGGTGCTGTGTCCCTGTGTCGGAAGCAGCCCTGAGTCAATCAATGGCCTCGGAGGACATGTCACCAGCCTTAGGACACCACGGTCAGTCAGACTCGGCAACAGACCAGCCCAAATCCAGCAAAGTCCACCTTCTCCTCCCAGCCTTCTGTTCCTGGCCACGGAAGTGCTGCACAGTGGCCTGCCTAACCTGTGCAGCCGTGTCTACACCGGCCCAGGGGCGAACGGGAGCGGACGGCCTGCCCTGCTCCTGCCCACACACCTGGACACTTCCTCCCTGGCCAGGGATGAGGGTGCAGGACAGAAGCTGGGACCCTGGTCAACCAGGGACCTCCAGGGCCAGTGTGACCATGGAGACCAGGTGGGAGACAGTAGCTGCTCCCAGGAGCCTTTCCCACACGAGGGCACACTCCAACGTGTCTGAACCCCCCTGGAGACCACTGGGGACCACCTAACAAGGAATAATCAGCCTTCTACCTTCCAAACACCAATTTAAAGCACTCTAGAAGCAGAAGGTAGCTGGCAGCGACTACTGCCCAAAGGACACTGAAGGTCACTGCAGGTAAGGCCCTGGACGTGGCGGTAGACCTCAGTGCCCGGGGTGACCACAGAAGTCCTTAGAGGCCCAGGGAGGACAGCCAGGGGCTGACCAGAGACCAGCAGACGGTCTCCAAAGAAGACATAAAACCAGCCACCAGCCTCTGGATCCTTAATGTCCCTGGATCTGCAGCCCTGGTGGGGACACCACTACTACCCATGACCGACAAGGAGGCAGGGGCCGCCCAGGCACACGTCCTACACCTGTCCCAGGCCCGAGTCACCCCACAGGGCGCCGCTGGGACACCAGGAGGCCCATCCCTGCTCAACTGCACCGGCCCCAGACAAGGCAAATGACTTCCCCTTCCTCGTCTCAGTGCACATCCGTGAGATGCACAGCCGTGTGGCGGCCGGAGACTCGGCTGGGCTCTGCGCCACACGGGCTAAGCTCCAGACCAGGGGTGCCCTGTGCCCCTACAGCCCAACTAAGAGACGTCTCCCACACCACCACTCTGGGGAAGATGAAGTAGGAGCCTAAGGCTGACCCCCAACCCAGCCCACAGACCACTCCAGCAGAGGGGCAGGGACGGCTCTGTGCCTGGCCGAGGCTGGGCAGTGGGCAGCTGAGACCCCAGCCATCCCCAGGGAAGCTGCTGCCCACCTCCTGGCCTCTGGGGACAACATGGGAACGTCACGGGCAGAGGAGCAGTCCCCCGGGTTCTCCCCACTTCTCCACACCCGCTCCCGAGCCGGGCGGTCACAAAGGACTGGGCAGCAGGCTGGGCACTGCAGAGGCAACTGGCGGCTCTGGCCAGCTGGCTGAGGCACCATATGTTTCTTTCTCTTTTTTTCCTTTTTCCCCCATTTTTGGGGATTGAACCTGGGACCCCCACACTAGGGTGAACCCTAATCCTTTTTAATTCTGAGACAACATCTCATCAGGTCCCTCAGGCTGGACTGCAACTCTCCATCCTCCCTCCGCAACCTCCCCGGTGCCCAGGCCACAGGCCTACACTGCCGCCCTGGCTCAGAACGGCTCTCCCTGGCAGCTGTCCCCAGGCATGAGGTCAGTCCGGCTAAGCTAACCACCAAGGACAAGCCGCGGGTGGAAGCGGCCACTCAGGCCCAGGCTCCGGAGCACACGCTGCAGCTCTGCCGGGCAGCCGGGATGAAGGCCTCGGCCTTTGGGGGCCCATGCGGGCAGCCTTGGCCCCAATGCTGGGCTGTGGGCTGGCCTGCTCTCTGGGCAGGAAAGGAAGGAGGGCAGAGGGAGAAGGCTTCATCAGGAAGGAGGACAGGGGAGGAGGAGGAGGAGGGAGGGAGGAAGGAAGCCAGGTGCCAGTTATGTCGAGTTGTTCCTCGCGGTTTCCAAGCTCCTCAGTACAGGGTCTGAGTCTATCATCACCACAGAAAGGATGTTTATCTGCTGGGGAACCGGCTGGGTGGGTGCCAGGAGGAAGGGGGGACACTCGGGGCAGGACTGCAAAGCCGGAGGCTCCTGAGCCCACCCTGCCCTGCCTCTGGCCCTCCTCAGCCTGTGACGCAAGGCCAGGCCAGAAGGGGCCCCAAGCCCAGCTGCCTGAGCCCCCGACCCTGGGTCTACCGGGGGTCCCCTTGCCAGTGCCAGCCTTGGCATGCCCGTGCCCCAGGCCCCCACCCCGGGGCCTTCCTGTTTACACAGAATGTCCACTGCAGACACCTTCCCAGAGCCTGGGTGACAATGGCAGGGTGTGTTTCTGCAGCCTTTGGGGACAGAGACACGTTCTAACCGAAAGGGGGGTAACATGGCTGGAACATCCTTGCTCACACCCACGGAGAAGGCCCTGCCCACCACGCTGTCCAGCGCCAGCAGCCAGCAGGCTCTGCCTTTCCAGCATGGCCTGTCCCCACCCAGCAAGCTGTGGCGGCCCCTTGGCAGACCGCACGCTGAGAAGTCATGCCACGTGCTCACAGGGCCTTGGACGCCTGAAGGACTCACGCTTACAGGATCCTCGACGTTCCCTCCCACGAAGACAGCGCCAGGGCAGCCACTGACACATGCCCTCCCGCCCCGGGTGACGGCGAGGACGCAAGGAAACAGGGCTCACGAGAAGTATCACAGAACCTGTGATGCCTGGTCCCACATTTCAGCACCTCAAACCCCCTTCCTCCCCAGGGGGGAGGGACCCTCAGAAGAGGGCTGGGCCAGGGAACTCACGGGGACCTCCAGGAGGAAAGGAGGCAGAGGCACAGGCTGGACAGAAGGCCCACGGCCCCACACACTAGGGGAGGGCAGTCGGGGAAGGCTGCATGGAGGAGGCGCGAGAGCCAGCTCCTTGGCACATAACTGACTAAAACGTAAATGCCTGGAGGCAGAGAAGCGCTCACTGCCCCACACTTAGGGCAGGGCAGCTCCACAGCGCCAGGGGCAGGCATGGAGGGCGACTGATGTGGCAGCAAGGCTGAAATGAAGACCACGCTCATCCTAGCTGTCGCCCTTGGGCAGCACAGGCTTCAGACGGCAGGGCACCACGGTGGGTGCCAGGAAGGGCTCCCAGAACTGGCACCCTCAGGCTCCTTCGGGGGAGAGAAAGGCACCCCACCACCCGAGTTCCTGAGCCGGATGCACCCCAGGAACCTGCCCCTGCACCATGCCACGAGACGTCAAGGGAACCCCCAGAAGCCCCTTCCGGCCTCTGCCAGGCAGGCGGGGGAAGCAGAGGAGGCAGGAAGCGGCCCAGGCCTCCCGCCCAGCGCCTGAGGAGGGGACTTGGGGTACCCCACCGTCCTCTGGAGCTCACAGAGAAATCAGAACCCAACCAGTGACGCAGGGAACCACCAGCTGTCCGTCCAGACCAACAGAGGGGACACTGGCTGTCCCCTCGCAGTGGCTGGTGGGGGTCCTGGGGGCTGGAGGGAAGAGGGGTGTCAGGAGGCGCCCAGGAGAGGGCGGCACAGGGCCAGAGAGCCAGCACTCAAGCAGGACCGATTCTGAAGATGAACACCCGTATTTCCACCCAGGGGCACGTGTGCGGGGAGCCAAATCCTTGATCAGCCAGCGAGCAGGCGCTCAGCATCCTAGCATGCCCACCTCCAGCCCCTACCTTCCGGACCACTTCCCCTGCCTCCTCAAGGAGGGAGAAGTGGCAACCCCAGCGGGGACAGCCATGAGGATGTGGCAGGGACCAAGGGGCACCAGGGCTTGGGGAGGCCCCGGGTGGTTTGGGCAGAGGGAGAAGAAAGAGACACACAGCCCCCACCTCGAGGGCACTTCAGGAACAGGCAGGAGGCGGGCAGGTTCTGACGGCAGGTGCTGGTCAACAGAGAGCCATCTGGGGCAGTGCTCACCCACAGGAGCCACAAAGCCCACCCTTCCCTGGCCAAGGAGCCCCAGCACCCCCTCAGGGCCACTGAGCCTCAAGTCGTCTTCTGCAACGTAACAGCTCAGAGAACAGCCCGTAAGGCTCCCTAAACCTTCAGCCCCTTCCGAAAGGCAGCGTCCATCTTCCTGGGACGGCACTGTCACCACCAGCCGGGAGCAGGCCCTCCCTCTTTACTGGGTTGAGTATCGGCTTACAGCTCAGGTGGCCTGGGCTGAAATTTCAGCTCTTCTGGGGTCACGCTGCCCTTTCCCAAATGTAGAGCCCCTGCCCCAAATCTCAGTCTATAGGAGCAAGTTCCAGGGCCAGCAGGAACCCCATACGTGGTTGAGAGTAAGCTGGGCCTGCCACCTACCCTTTCCCTAGAGTCAGATACCCCCAAAGCAGGATCTGATTAGGAGCACAGGCCAGAAACCTCCAAGGAGAGGCCTCAACTGGCCAGGACCCAGTCCCCTACCCCAGCGAGCCCAGACAGCCAGGCAGCCTACAGGAAGCAGAACCCAGACCCCTGGTCTGAGCCTGCATTCTGGTCCACCCAGACCCTGGAGGAGCACAGGGAGGGAAGGTGATTCCAAGTGGACACCTCCTTCAGGCTGGTCCTCACCCACCAACAAGCACCGCAGGAACTGGCCACTGAGGGCTGCTGGCCAGAGCCCCTGAAATCCATGGCCTGTTCTAAGCACAGCCTCCTGGTCCTGCCCGCAACCTTCTCTGGTGCCCCAGGGAACCAGGGGGGAAGGGCTCTATCCGTCACCTGCCAGGGTTGCCAGCCAGTGGGAAGGGTGGAAAAGAGTACGAGGAGCAGGCGGGGTAGACGTGGTGGTGAGGGTCACGGCGAAAGGACAGGCGGGGCCCCACTGAGCAGGGACAGCCAGCTCCAAGCTAGAGACACCACCACAATCCCATAGGCCTCAAGGACACCGGGAGTGACCAGGTGCTGTGGCCTCAGTGTGGACAGACAGGTGCTCCCGAGTGCTAAACGCACCTACGGTCACCAACTCCTGCCCAAATCAGGAAAAAGCACGTCCTGGCACTCTGCCCCTCACCCCACGATGTGCCACATGCGGGGTCCCCTCCTTGAGCTCACCTCCTGCCCGCCTGCCCTCCTGGAGGCAGAGCCCCGGAGGCTTCAATGGCAAGACCTTCTCCAGGTCCTCCACGGTGAGGTCAGAGATTAGCTCAGTGAGGGGGCTTGGGAGTCCCGGAGGAGTGAGGGGGGTGAAGCGAAGGCAGGGGTCTAGGGACGACACCGGACGCCACTCGTCCCTGACAAGGAGATGGGAAGAAGGAGACGAAAAGGGACGGCAGTGCGTAACACTGCAACGCCTCCGCCACGGCCTCCCCTACAGACCCCAGGAAGGATGGTCCCAAGCTCTGGCCTTCTCAGACGAGACCCAGCCACAGATACCGCCTGGGCTCCCTCGGTCCTAGCCAACCTCCAAACTCCCGGGGCCCAGGGGACCCCCAGCTCCGACCTCCACAGAGACAGGCTCCGTCGAGACCCAAAGGATCTAACAACAGGAAACAATCCACGATAACCCAGGGCAGGGCAGAGAGCAGACACTGAGGGCCCACAGCTCCGTGCATCCCCACCACCAGTCATCACCTCCATGGTCCTCACATCACTACCACAACCCCGTCAGTACCATCACTACCAGCGTCAACCCACCATTGCCCTGGGCACGTCACTACCACCACTGTCTTCGCCATCACGTGAGTGACCCCCCGCCCTGATCCCCCGTGTAGATGGGAAGCTGACGTCCAGAGACGCTGATGGGCTCTGCAGGTGACAAAGGGCCAGTGTTGGGAGTTCTCCTGCCCATGCTCAGTAAATCTGGGGCTGGCCCAGAGCAAGGGAAGAAACAGGAAGTGGGCAGACTGACAGCCACCTCTCCTACAGACTGAGGAACTGTGGTTGGACCCAGTGATGACAGGTGTGGCTGGAGACAAGCCACAGCAGGGGAAGTGGGCAGTGCAGCCGGAGGAAGGAGGCGGCTTGGGGTGGGGGTGGGGGGGGGGGGCGGGTAATGACCAGCCAACTCCGGAGGCACTCAGAGAAGGGCTGACAACACACGCAGGCACTGGGTCGGAGTAACGCCGCCTCTCCATGCCCACTCTGCCCAAGTCCACAGTCCCTGGGAGCTGTGGCCACCGGCCTCACACCAGACCCAGCCACAGAGACAATGCGACAGCTCTGCACCCCACCACTTGCCCCTGACTCTCGCTGACATCACAGCTGTCACCCACTGGGCTGGCAGGCTCCAACAGACATCCACAGTAGCCACTGTCTGAGATGCGGGATCACTGGCTGGACGGCACCTACCCTTTGCCACCCTGGGTGCACCTAGTGGCGGGGGGGGGGGGCAAGAAGCCCCTGTGCTACTCACAGCTACAGGGTCACCAGGTGTCCCCTCCTGGCTCCATCCAGCAGGCTGCACAGATGCTCCCGTGCAGGCTTCCCACGGGCCCGCCCCCTCTCCCAGAACTTCCCACTGCAGGGCAGGGCTGGTTTCTGGGAAGCCAGGTGACCACCTGCAGAGCTGCCCCTAACAAGGAGGAACAGGCAGGCTTACACCAGAGTCCTGGGGATCAGGGGTCCCACAGGGGCTATGCAGTGGCTATGGGATACAGGAACTCATCCCAGAGTGTCCCCTGCCCCCAAGTACTGTTCCTCTGTCCACTCAGGGGCAGAAACCTCAGTGGATGCCCACGCTCAGGGTGCAGGACACATGGCCACCACCTGTGGCAGTGGAGTCCTGAACCCAGAAGACCAGAGGCTGCACACCTGAGGCTGCTGCTCTCAGAAGGGCAGTCTGCTGTGACACGCACACGTGCACACACACACACACACACACACACACACACACACACACACCCCTCTGGGGACGCCCAGGGAGTGACAAAGACGCAGATGGTCTCACTGGCTCCACCAGCTCCAAAGGCGTCTGGAGAGTGTGGCAACAGGCAGCGCTCAGCACAGGGCCAGTGCTCCTCAGCTGGGCCCCAAGAGGGAGGCCAGCGCTTCAGGCACATTGGGGAGGGGACACCAGGTGGGTGGATGCGGGCTCAGGGAGCTAGAAAGACCCCAGGGGCCCAGGAGTCCTGAGAGACAGCTGCCAAGCTCAAAGCTAGGATGCTGACCTTCGCCCAGCACGGTGGTCGGGGCAGGCCACCCTGACGTGCCACCAAGGGCCCCAACAGCCACACCTCCTGCCGGTGGCCTAGGATATGCCGGGGTGGGCATCTGGAACCCCCATGGGAGAAGAGTCATAGGAGGGCGTGACCACAGGGACCAGGCCACCCAGGAACACAGCCATGTGAACCCGTTCGCGGCAGGCCCTTGGCCTCCCACAGCTGGCTCGGATAACCCAGGGGCCAGGCAACCGTCAGTTTCCCTGGAGACACTGCGTCCATCCGTAAGGTGATAAAGATATGCTAGAAGTGGCAGCTGCTGCAGCCCAGGCACCTGCCACCGCCCACCAGCACGGGGCTGGTGCTTTATCACGTGGTCTCCGGTAGAATCCCAGCGGGAGGGAGCCACTGTGCCATCCAGGCCTAAGAGGAAGGGCCAGTGCCTGAAGAAGAAGGCTGCTGTCCCGGCCCAGGGCAGGAGCAGCCACCCTGGACTGTGGCCCACCCAGCTTTCTGCCCCAGTGTCCCCAACACAGCGCGCCCTCAGGGGCCACCCTCAGCTTCTAAGGGCAGATTCAGCAGACATCCAAAGCCCTGGGTGTCCCAGGGCGACACAGGCCAGTCCAGGCCATGCAAGGATGCTCACCTCTCCGAGGCCTGGGAGAGGCTCTCGGTGCCGCGGCCTCCGCCCAGGCTGTTCCCCCAAACTGTCCCTGACGTGGCCGGGGCACTGGTTGAGACCTTCAAGGAGGGGGTGGGCAGGAAGGAGGGGAACTCCTTTAAAGAAACGTCAACCGTCCACAGCCGGAGGGCATGGGCCCCGGGCCTGCGCACGCTCGCGGCCCATTTCTCTTGAACAGGAAAAGACATGACTGTTTCATTCTGAGCCACGTTACCCCTGGCGGCTCAGAGGCCCCACCGCCCTCCTGCCCACAGCTGTCGTGGAACCTGACGTGTGCTTTCCACCGCCCCCGGGGCTGTTTTGCCTCCCTGGCTGGCTTCAGGACACACTCAGAGGTACCTTGCCATGCCCGGCCATGTCCCACTATCCATGGTAGAGTGAAGTGGGCTCTATGCCAGGGGACTCGGGGATAGTTTGGGCAGAAGGGATGTCCCAGGTTGCAACTCCCAGGGCCGTGAGGACTGGCCTCTCCAGGAGACATCCCCAAGTCTGCCCACGCCTGCTGGGCATCACTACTTCCCAGACACGGGCACAGATGCTCAATGCCAACGGGGCGGAGCGCCTAGGGCCACACAGTGAGCAGTGGCTGGGTTGGACAAGGAGTGCTAACGGGTAAAGCACCTGCCGGGAGCCAAGGTGGGGAATCAGGGCCCCAGGGCTGGTCCCTACCTCCCCACTGTGAGCCTTGACCCGCACCAACATGCAGGCACCCTACCTACTTGGTACAGCCGGGCCTGCACTGACTTGCCCACAGCACCCAAGCCAGGTGCCCGCCATGTGTGGGGGCCGAGCTGGTAGGGCCTCCAAAGACAGGCCAAGGCCTCACTCTGAGACAGATGGCAGACAGACAGGGACTGCTGCAGCGGAGCCCCCCCAACACCGCCTCCACTCCCACAGTGGGCCCACATTACAGCTCTGCAGGGCCAGCACTGAGAAGCCCTCCCCCTCCAGCTGTGACAGTGGCCTCTAACGGACCCAGCGTGCTCCCTCCTGCCCCAGCGGTGCTCATCGGAGTGACACTACCCCGCCAGAAGTTGCAGGGCCCCAGGGTAAGCCTCAGAACCCTACTCCCCCAGCCGCCAAGCCCCCACGTGCCCAGCTTGCCTGGGCCCTGGCTGTCCACACGGCCAATTCACATTGGGAACATGACTGTGTCATCCGTGGGTCACCACATACGACTGTCACCAGGTCACCACGGACAAGCTCATGTGTGCCACGCTCTGACTCTCCAGCCACCCCAGCCCTTGCAAACCTAAAGAGCTGAGGGACATCCCCTCTGCCCGGGAGGGACTCCTGCCCAAGGCTGTGAGACCAGTGCAGGCCCAGGGCCTCCCTGCCCCCAGACACCAGCTCACCCTCTCGGGGGCTACGGCTGAGCCCCGACTGCCCACCCTGATCAATCCCACCCATCAGGAGCTACTGCAGCACCTGGCCCAGAGATCTGAGGATGGACAGAGGATAGGTAGTGCCCACCCACACTCCACAGCTCCCTGACCCAAGACCCTGAGGGAGACACAGAAAGCACCCGCAGCAGTGGCCAGCCCAGCCCACAGCCCAGGCAGGCTGTAGGGGAGGAGAAAGGGGGGAAATCGGAGGCAGCCACCATGACCTCTCTGCAGGCACTGGGTGACAGAGACCTCCATCCACACAGCCCCAAGAGCAGCCCCTCAGTTCTTCATGGAGGACAGCCAGAACTGGCTAGGCTCTGATCTGGCCCGATGAAAACCAGCTCAGCACACAGTCCTCGCCACCATCCCACATCAGTCACCTGGCAGGATGGCACTGTCCACTCCGCGGCCACCAGAGCCTCTGACAGCTGCCCATTCCCTTCCACAGACAAAGCGCCTGGCCCCCTCTGGCTCCCAGCAGCCTCTAGTATCTCAGCCACCTGCTGCCCCTGCCCAGTGCCCTTCACAGCCACTCAGCTTCGCCAGCACCCACGACCCTGGATACCACACACACTTCCCCCGGAGCTGACCAGGCCACAGCCAGATGGAGAAGGGACAGAGGACCAGCCTTTCCAGCCCCGGTTCCTCTCCTGACATGAAAAAACAGCACTGTAAAACATGAGTAGCGTGTGACTGAATACCACAGGGGCAGGGGAGGGAAGCGGGACAGGGCTGCGAGAGGCCCAATCGGGCGGCCAGCGTGGCACCTGCAGCGGCACTCGAAGTGGCAGGGCTATGCGGAGGCATCCAGGTGCCCAACCGTCCTGAAGGACTGATGCTCAGTGAGGAGGCACAGAAAGGGGCAAGGCCCAGGAACGGTAGGCCAGGACGGTGCCAGCCCAGCAGAAAGTGGGGCACATTCTTCAGTACCCGTAGGATGGGAGGGTGGCAGTCCCAGAACAAGCCTTCCAAGCTCCAAAGCCACCCCACTCCCCAAACCCACACACAGCCCACAGATGGGCTCTGGGCCTGCCCAACTCCCAAGGACCCCAAGAGCAGGCAGCAGTCACCCGCTTCCTCGGGGGAAGGTGGCACACCAAGGACAGCAACGTACGCCCTCCAAGCCAGAGATCAGAGGCACGAGCACACCCTGCTCCCTTGCAGACACAGGCGTAGGCAGGCGCAGGCCTGTGATCCCGGCCCTCCTGAGGCTGAGGCAGGAACACCACAAGTTTGAGCCTTGCTTGAGCAACATGACTTAGTGAGACCTTGCTTCTAAATTAAAAATAAAAGTTGGCTCAAAAAACAGAGTTCAGTAAAAAGACCTTATGTTGAATCTCTAGTTTAAAAAAAAAAGGGAGCCAAGAAAGCTGGACACACACGTGGCCAGCCTGAGATGGTCCTACACGGAGCCTGCTGCTGCAAACCTACACCCAATACCAACACACCACCTTGGCCGGCTTCCTTGTGCCAGGGCAAGTACCAAGGGACAAGCTGGTGGCAGAAGAGACAGTGGGGAGCGGGGAACGTGACAGGCAGACGGTCACAGGCAGCCAAACGCAGGTGGTGAGCAGGAACCCACGTGGGTAGGGCACCTAGTACATGTGCTTAGGGCCACTTTCCTGAGACACGGAGTTCTACTAGACACTCGAATGCCTGGCCAGTCACCAAGTGCCCACGGGGGCCCCTGCCACATGCTCCTGGGCTACAGCAACCAAAATCCTTCCTCTAAAACACACATGCACACTGAGGTGTGCACAGCACACCACATACATGCCGACCAAAGTGACCGTGTCCCCAGGGCTCGGCTTCTGGGGACAGAACAAACGCCACAGTCTGGACGTCTTCTGTACACAAGTACCTGTGCGAACTGGAATGTTACCACATTAAGACCCTCGCCTACCTAGGAGGTTCTGCACGATTTTAGAGAGGAGCCGACCGAGGTCAAAAGCCCAAGAGGCCTGCTGTAGTCACCACGTGAGGAAAACGAAGACGCCCCCGCCCCCCAGAGCAGTTTACACCCCCAGAAAGAGGGATACAAACCCAAACCCTACCACGTCACCTCCAAACGGAAACCAGAGACCAGACCCAGACACAGGCCTGCCTTGGTGGCCTTAGAGAAACCTGGTGCTCACCGACGCAGGGCCAAGACAAGCATCCTCCACCACCCACCCTGCACGGCCTGAGTGAGGAGGGCTCTTCCCTGGCATGGCCCCCGCAGCTCCCGATCCCATCCAGGCAGGGCCGGCCCAGGCCAGGGAGGAAAGCAAGGCACCCCACTCCATCCCGCTGACGCACACACGAGACGCCCAGGGGCAGCTGTCCGGCCAGGACGGCCCAGGGCCCAGGCGCATGCAGGGCTCTCGTGTCCAGTTTCAGCCCCCAAGCCAAGCTGTGACTCCTGTCTCCCAGGAGCGGCCTCCGAGACACTGCTCACACAGGCTGGCCAGCACCACGCAGTCAGCACGGCACTGGGAAAGGCCGCACTGGACACGTACACGTCACGGGGAGATTTGTGCAAGGCCTGGGAAAGCGAGACAGTCCCAGCTCACATGTTGGCCAGGTACGTGTGGGAGAAGTGCCTCCCCCTGGCCTGCCAGCAGCCTGGAAATGTCGCCTCATGCTTCTGAGCCTCAGCTTCCCCTGGAACGTGGGCATAAAATGTGCATCTCTCCAAGGACAGCTGTGAACATGCGTGATCCCTGGTATACATCCTGGGCAAAATGAAAAATACCCCATTATGACGAAGGCGGCCGTGGCCTTCACCAGCTCCAGGGTTGTGGGGACCCCTGCTCCGGCACACCTCCCCGCAAGAGGGACTACCAGAATGCACCAGCGCCCTGCCAACCCCTCCCCACCTCGATGGCCTCCCCACACAGCAGCCCTGAAAGCCACAGCACAGACTCAGGACACGCTAGCGGCGGGGGCCACCATCCCAGGACTCCACCCGGTCCCTCACACACTGTTCCAACACCGGGCTCGGGAGACGAGTCAGGTCCACGACACAGGTCCCCACGTCTGCCGGTTTTCATCAAAAAACAAAAGCGAGCCAGACCCAAGGGGGGCCCTGAGCGGGGCCTTCCAGGGAGGAAAGGCATTCTCTCGCTCCACCTGGGACCTCTGCTCTAGGGATGGGCCTGGTAGACGTGCCTCCAGGACTCTTCTCTTGCAGTAGCCCTAGCAAGGCGTCACAGAGGCACGTTCCACCAAAATTGGGCTCCAGCACGCCAACAGCTCCCCCGCCCCCGGAATCTGGGCTCCCAGGCCTTCTCCCCTCCCAAGTTATTCCCCGGTGCTGCAGTCCTTGTGCCCTCCAAGCCCGCCCTCACCTGCCAGCCACCTGCGGTCCCCTGCCTGCCAGGCCAGGCCCCCTCCGGAGAGGGAGGCCAGAAGGTGCAACCTCATGGCGAGCCCTGGGGAGAGGTCCCACCACGGGGGCGGCCCCATCGGTCCCCAGCCAGCCAGCTCGGGGTCCCACGGCCTCAGGCAACGCAGAGCGAGGGCCAGGCCATCCGGCAGCAGCCTGGAGGGAAAGGAGGCCTGGCGGGGCTGGCGTCCACAGGGCAGCTGGGCACCGGAGGGAGTGAGTGGTACTGGCGCCGGCCGCAGCCCAGTTCCCCTTTCCCAGGGCTGGCCCAGCCCACCACCCAGACACCTGCGGCCACAGGCAACTCCCAGTGGCCGAAACCAAGCGCTTCTCAGAAGAGGACAGCCCCAGCCTCATTTCCTCATCTGAGACAGGACGGCCGCAGCCCCCACCCCACACAGCCGGACCTCAAACACAGGCAGAGCCGAATTCAGATCCAGCTCTGCCCCTGCTGGCGGCTCAGCTGTGAGCAGATCAGGTGACCTGTGGAGCCTGTTCCTTCCACACCCGGGAGGGGTGCCTAGAACTCAGGAACGCTCAGTAATCCAGACACAGCGTGCATGCCCTTGCCCTAGCCAGGGAACAGAGGGAGATCTTGAGGGGTACCCGTGCCACACCAGCAGCTGGAGAGCGAACGCTGGGACCAGGGTCCTAAGGGAAAGTCCAGGGGGTACACGGAGCCAGGCCAGGGCTACGGTCACCAGGAGCCACAGGGCGGGGGTGGACATGGAACAGACAGGCCGGGAGCAAGCAAGACGCACAGCCAGAGGCCAGGCCAAGGCATCCCGGACAGACCCCATCTCCAGGGACCCCAGCCAGGGCGCGGCCTCTGTCTCAAGGGGCGTCAAGAGCCACAGCAAAGAGCCAGGATTCAAGGGAGGTACCGGCGGCTCCAAGTGGCAGGTGCTCGTCGCCAGCACACAGCCTGCGCCTGTCCCAGGCAGGGACTTCCTGTCTTGCCACCACTGAGGACACTGTCACAGGGCCACAGGTCTGGAGGAAACCCAGACGTGATGGTGGGAGCAGCCCCCAGCTTGAGCCTGAGGCAGTTCCTAGGCCACAGCAGCCAGGACACCAGCCTGGGGTGGGGGCAGTCACAAGGCACGTGGCCCCCTCAGGCCCACAAGGTGACAGGTGACCTCCTGCAGCACCGTCCCCTGCGCCATCACCAGCACTCTGCTCCCAGCCTCCGGAGCACCCTGCCTGCCAGGGTCCCTCCCCTCCGGGCCGCACCCCAACCTCTGGCACGCACTGGCCTTGCACAGCTCCCGCGCTCCACCCCACCGCGCAGGGGACCCACACCTGCGCCCAACCCCAGTGGGCAGGTACCCGCGACTGCGTGGGCCAGAGCTGAGGGACGACAGTGGGTGCACAGGGTCCCGCTGTACAGTACAAACGACAGGGGTCCTGGCGCTAGGTGGGAGGAGAAACAGCCTTTCTGGTGCTTCTACTGGGCTTGGGTTTGGTGCCTCAGGGACAGGCTATCTTCTTACCGGTGACCCAGCCCAGGGGCCTGACTGAGCGGGCCCTGGACAATCACTGGCTGCCGCCACGTGTCCTATGCCAGCAGGATCCCTTCCTCCGTCCTGCTGAAACGACCTGCCCCCGGCCCCTGCTCAGCCCAGGCACACACCTAGACCAGCTCCCTGAAGGGCCAGGCAGGGAGGGTCCCGCCAGAGCAACGTCCACAGGCCGGCCCACCTTGTCCTTGCCCAACCCTGTCAAACCTTTATTCCCAAGAGCCTAACCACACCAATTCAGCACAAGTCTAGGTTGTTCCAGCTGCCACCAGGCCCGGCTGGTTAGTCGGGCCCCAGGACAGAGCAGGGAGAGGACAGACAGGTCCCTCACAGATCACTATCCCGGCTCACGTGTGCCCACGGGGTCCAGGAGCACAGAGCCACCGCTCCACGCCAGCAGACCTGGCTCCTGCCTCAACAGCTAGGTACCGAACAGGTCGCGATCCACAACTGAGCCCCTGGGCTACCCACATCTCGGACGCGCAGACCCCAAAGTGAACTCCATCTGCCGTGACACAGCCCCTGCAGGATGAGAAAACCCACCCTGTCCCCCCACAAAGCAAGCCCATGTGATGCTGGGTGACCTCCAGGGTGGCACGGGACTCTCAAGGAGATATAGCTGGGCACTCGTCCTCCCAGAGCCCGGCTGTGCCACCAAATCCTGGACCTCTGAAAGGACACAGTGCTCATGGGCATCTGTGCAAGTCACATGTGGCCCAAGGTCCAGGCAGCACGGGGCTAGAGCCTGACCCCGCCCCTACCTGGCCCACTGGCTGAGGTCTCACCAGCCAGGCCCCCCAAGGGCAGGCCTGGCCAGAGGCACTGTGCCATGTGGCAAGTGCCAAGATGTGCCAGACGGAGGAGCCCACACCGTCAGGACAGCGCTGCGGCTAGGTAGGCGGAGCCAGCGGAGCCGGGTGGGCGGGCAGAGCCAGGGCTGGGTGGGAGGGGCCAGGGCTGGGTGGGCGGAGCCAGGGCGGGTGGGCGGAGCCGGGGCGGGGTGGGCGGGGCCAGGGCTGGGTGGGCGGGTGGGCGGGGCCAGGGCTGGGTGGGCGGGGTGAGGCCCGCTGGGCTGGGCAGGCCAGGCTTGCTCTACAGCCATGCTTCCTAACACTGCTGCAGTGACCTGAGGAAGGTTTACACCTCAGGACTTCAACCCAGCTCCACGTCACCCCACCCCCGTCAGCTTCTACACAGGCAAAGCCCACGGCGCATCGCCCCCCACCATCACCACCACCTCCATCGCCACTACCCCAGAATCTGAGGTGCCGCTCCTCAGCCCTCACAGCGCACCTATCCCACCACCTGGTCCAATATCCTGCTTCTGGTCCATCCATCAGTCCAGCAAATCCAAGATGGCAGTCCAGGGCCACCCTCGCGTCTTCCTCTAGAACCCACAGGCCCAGCAAGTCTCGCTGCCAGCTGTCCCAGGCCGGCCCGGCACACAGCTTCTGGCCCAACTGCGGCTCCCAGTGCCCTCCCAGGCCTTGGCCCCACTGGCCCAGGGCAAACACACACACATGACACCCGTAACCTAGGTCTCCTTGGCGCCTCCCCACAGGGTAAGATCAGGGAGAAAGCAGTGTCATGAGGCAAAGAGGCCCCCCTCCACCTATGCAAAATGCCCCCCGTTGTTACACCATGACACAGCAGCTACCTCCTCTCTCAGCCTCATGTTCTGGTAGTGCAGGGACCCTTGGTACAGACCCAAGGCCCCGCAGGCCACTGGACTCTTCCATGTCCCATGCTCGGGGAGAGAATGAGGGGGAAGACTAGGGAGGGATTTGATTCCTCCTGCCAGCTCCATACCCTGGAAGCCTGGTGGCCACCTGCTGCGCAGGGCCCAAGATGGCTCTACCCCTCACAAAGAACACAAGATCGGGGCAATTCACCCGAGCGTGCCTAGGGGTCTTTCATTCATGTGCCTGGTACCCACCAACACCAGCCAAGCTACTCTCTGCTCAGGACCCAGTGGCCATAGCAGAAGGGCGCAGTGCACATGGCACCCAGCCCATCCAGCCCCAGCCAGTCCAGTGAGAGTGGCCACTAGACTTCTCCACTGCAGGCCTGCCCCGACATGTGTGGTCATTCTCTCTAAGCCTTCCCTCCTTACAAGGACACCTCCTCCGAGGAGCCTGCCCATCTCCATGCAAGGATCCAATCCCTGGAGGCCCCTGAGCACTCTCGGCCCAGCCTCCAGGGCCAGGCACAAGGTCTGAGTCCACAACGCTGGCCAGAGGGAGGCTCCTCCTTGCCCAGGGCCTCCCCAGCCCAGCCAGCCCTCCAGCCCCGACCCGGCCCTAGGCAGCCGCCCACCTGCTCACCAGCCAGCCACACAGAGTCACAAGCAAGTCTGAGCACGTCTGCCCACAACAGCCCTACCACCCCCACGCCCTCCGGCATCGGGACCAGATCTGGTTGACTCATGGGGCCGGCACGCTGCCTCCAGCCCACACCGAAGGCGGGTACAGAAAGCTCACCTGTCCAGGCTTGACACTGGCAGAGAGCAGCAATTCCAAGACCAAGCCTGCCCCTCCAGGCAGCAAGTGGGCCATGGGAACCGAGCGCCCTGGACAACACAGGGCCAGTCAGACAATGCTCTGAGGGGCTGCAAGGAAGGGACCCAAAGGTCACGCTTGGGCAGGCAGCCCAGGACAAACACCCCTCACGGTAGTGACCTGATCCTAAAGTCCTAGCAGCCCATGGGCCTCACTGCCCCCAGGAGACCGAGTCGAGTGGAAGCCAACTCCCAGTCAGTCCACATGCCTGTGGGCCTTGCTGCAACCTCCACGCCTGGGTACTAGGACCACTGTCACTCCATGGGGCCTGCAGGTGACAAGCTCCAAGAAAGGCAAGCTTAGCCCTGGGGCCAATGTTGGCCCGCTGTCCCAGGCGCAGGCAGAAAGGGACTCAGCCGGAGCCTGCAGTCTCCTGCTCACCTGCGAAGGACAGGAGCTTGGGCCAAGGGAGCCGCAGCAGCAGCAGCACTGGGGGGAGGCAGCAACCGTGGGCACAGAGCACGCTCTCACAGAGAACCAAGATGCTGCCCGCACAGATGGACGGGGATGTCTACCTTGCCTGCAGTGGACAGCAGCGGCTGACCTGCTGTCCAGGTGAGCAGAACTCAGTCCTCCTACCCAGTTCCTCCTGACTCCAAAGGCCCAGACATGAACCCTGGGGCTGGCCGGGTGTGAAGGGAGGCCTGCCCAGAACGGCCTAGGACTGGGCACCCACCTCTGGACAAGCCATTTCCCCTGGGTGTGACTGCCCCAAGTCCCACTTCACCTCCACCCACACAAAGGGCAACTCTCCCCTCAAATACAGCCACCTAGACACGGCTACAATGGTAACGGGGTAGGCTGCCCCACTCACCCCACCTTAGCCCTGCCATCTGGGAGCCCCCAGGGCGTGGGAGCGACCCGGATGTGGGGGGCAGCCCTCATCTGGCACCTGTGATGGAGAAATGGCAATGCAGAGGTCAGGAGGAACACAGCTTGGCAAAGACAAACAGGTCTGATCAGGCACAGCATGGCGCACTGAGGGGAGGGACACTCCCAGTTGAGCCAAGGGTGAGGACCAGAGCCCAGGAGCTGAGCTGGCAGGCTAGTGACCAGCAGGTGCTGCAGAGGGAAGAGGAGGGGCCGTCTCCACCCAAGGACAGAACGGGGCCTCTGCTCCAGGCACAGAGGAGCAGGACAACCTGATTCAAGAAACAAAACAAACGCCACAGCCAAGGGCGCTGATCTCCTGCCCCACTGCACCCGAGAATCCCGCCCGTCCCACCGAGGTGGGGAGACGCCAGGGCTGGGGGAGCTGGGAATCCGGGGCCGCGGGTGAGCAGCCTTCCTCACAAAGCCCAGCACTAGTGCCCACAGGAGTGGCCAGTCGGGCCTCACTCCATGACGCTATGCGCTGGTAACGTAGCCTGGTGGTCCATGTTCTTGAGACTGGTTGAGACAGCAAAGGCTGCCACCTCGGATGCCACCACAGGATCCAGCCCAGGATTGTCCCTTGGAACAGAAGCAAACTTCCTAGCAACAGGGACAAGAACTTCTCCTCTGAGCACGCTAGAGCCGGGTTCTGAACAAGTAAGACCCTCACGCCCATGTGTCCTTCTAGGGTCCCTCTCTGGACATGCTAAGTGTCCCAGAGTCCTTTGCGTAGCAGCTCAATGTCTCTGGGGCAAGGACCCTGCACCAGGCGTGGCATAAGCAAGGGTCCTGGGTCAGGGTTCCTGCATAGAGCCTCACACTGCAACATCCGCAGGTTAGCCCTGTTCCTCAATGCTGCCCAGCCCACAGAGAACATGCCTCCCCCACTGTGACCACAGCACCCGGCACAAAACCCACAGCCAACACAGCCCAGGTGGCCAGCACCCCCAGAGCTCAGGGCCCTCTCTGGCCTAGCCCAGATTCCTGCCAGGCTCACACCTAATCCTGCCACAGTCAGCAGAAAGCCTGCTCACTACCCCAGCTACGCCACCTGCCCGACAGACACAACTCTTAAGACATCACCATGGACAGGGCAGGGGCAGGCCACCCCTGAGCGGCACACAGGGCTTCGGCTCGGCCCAGCTCTGAGCCTGTCCTCCCCACCCACATGGTCTCAGTCCCCGGAGGCTGGCAGAGCTGGACAGCTTGGCTCAGCATCCCATCACCCAGGTCCCCTGCCTCGTGACTGGAACACGACAGGTTCCTGGGGACAGTCATCCTGGGCAGCAGGAGGGTGTGATAACATACACACACATTAACATACACACTTGAGATCCCTGGGAGAACCAGGCATGCCCCATACTCCCCAAGCGCAAGGTGGAGACAGTGGTGGCAGGCAGTCACACAGACGGAGGCTGAAACGCCAACTCAGGATTAAGGCGGTGCACTCCCAGGAGGCAGGGCCCACCGCTGCACGCGCACCTCACAGGCAGGACCCTGCAGGCTCCCGGTCAGAGGCCCACAGGGAACACCAGCTGCAAAGTGGGCCGGGGTCAACTCACGGGGCCTTGGGGACACGTGAGAGCCTTTTCGAGGGGGAACACAGACTTCACGATGGGAATGTCACAGGACTGTGCATAGAGACGAGAGTGTTTTACGTGACCCACGTACTCTACCCCAGCTGGCAGGTTCTAAGCAGGGGCCAGTGCCCCCGGAAAGGTCAGAAGTCAGCTGTCCTCCTGTACCTGGCCTTCCACAGGGGTCCCCACCCATCCCACCATCTGCCATGCCTGGACACCTGGCTCCATCTCCAGCCTTTCCCGCTCCTTGGTCAGGGTGACAAGGACAGGGCAGGTCCCTCCAGTAGGGACAGCACATGACATATGAGGACAGCGGGCAGCTCAACCACAGGAGCTGGCTAAAGCAGCTCCTCCCCTGAGCCCCAGGACACAAACAGCACGTCTGGAGAGGATGCAGCTTCCTCTGTAGCTCGGCTGCGAGGCAGGGAAGCTGGGACTCCATCCCCCGTGAGGTTTCCAACATCTGGGCCTCCAGGGCCTGAGCAAGACTGGTCAGGCTCCCTGCTCCCGAGGCCAGCCCTCTGCTCGGCCCAGCCCTGAGGCCAGCAGCCAGGTGGCTACCAGGAAGGCCTGACTCGGGGGCCAGGCCCGGCAGGAGGCAGCAGGCCGGCCAGAGGCCATGGGCCAGAACAGACACAGCAGGGCTGGATGAATCCACCGCCCAGACATCAGCCCAGCTGTCTCCCTCCAGCCACCTCAGCGAGACAAACGGTCCTAACACCTCCGCAGCCTCTTCCAGCTCCCTCCTGGGACCCCCAAGGTCCTGGGTGTGGGGGCCAGGAGAGCCCCTCCCCAGTTCTCTGCTTCCTCCTGCAAGTGGCCACAGGAAGGACGCTGCCAGCATTCTCTGATTCTAAGGCAGGTCAGGCCCCGTTCTGGGGACTCTGCAACACTTAGGCCTTTCAAGAACTCCACAAGCGTGGGCTGGAGGAATGGCACAGCGACTAATGCACTCTAAGTTCGATTCCCCAGCACCACACAAAGCCGAGTGTGGTGCTGCACGCCTGTCATTCCAGCACTCGGGAGGCTGAGGCAGGCGGACTGTTCTCGGGCCAAGGCCAGCCTGGGCTACACAGTGAGTTCAGGACCAGCCTGGGCCACAGAGCGAGACCCTGTCTCAAAACAGAAAAAGAAAGAAAAGAACTCCGTAAGCATTGCCCCTGTTGCAGAGAAGATGCGGCTCAGATGCATAAGGAGACCTGCCTGGAACCGCAAGGCTGGACAGCCGCAGGTCAGACCCTTGGCCCAAGGCTGCCTGGGCCGAAGCGCAGGGGAGGGGACAGCTGCAGGGGGAGCAGGGGGCAGCTGCGGGGGGAGGGGGCAGGTACAGGGGGAGGGGAAGGTGGGGGGTGGGGGGGTCAGGGGAGTGTGCAGGGGAAAGGGGAATGAGAAGGGGCAGAGGGAGGGCAGAGGCATGCGAGGAGAGGAAGTGGGGTGCCCGAAGGCGGGGGTAAAGGGGCAGCAGGCAGGGCCAGGATGGCCACTCTGGCTGGCGGGACAGCAACGGGCCTGAGGTTGGGGTGCTGGCAGGACCCTTGCCTCTAGGAGGCTGGAGAGCAGCAGCACGAGGGGCCTGGGACCCCAGAATGCCCCCACAGTAGGACACACGCAGAGAAGGAGCAAGGCCAGGCTACCACCCTAGGGCAGCTGGCGGCTGGGGTGGTGTCCGGGTTTCTCTTGGACTTTTGTACAGACTGCAGGTATGTGGGGCTTCTGTTGTCTGTCTGGGGGTATTATACCCAGTGCCCTCCTCTGTCAGATCTCTGCCCCCAAATCCAAAGGGCCTACCCAGCCCCTCCACCAGAGGACTGCTTCATAAACACCACCCCGCAGCCCCTCAGTGGCCCCCTACCATAAGCAGGCACCCTGGCAGCACCCGGGTCCCCACCATGCCCTGCTGGTCCAGTGGGGCTCGGGCCCAAATCCTTAGCCACTCCTTTGGATGGACAGTCTGGGACTGACCCTCAGACGAACCCTTTCCCCCAGCCCAGACCCTGCCCCACGGCCACAACCTAGCTCAGAGGACTCCCGTGGACAGGCTGACCCAAGGTGCCTGGAGAGCTGGGCCTCCACAGACCCTTGTCAACCACGGCGCACCCACCTCCCAGGCCCAGAGGCCACCCCGCTCTAGAGGCAGGACAGTTCCCGGGGTATCCAGGCAACAGTGGCCACGCACCCTCTTCCCAGGGGGCGCTCCACACACTGCCTCTCTCTCTGCCCTAGCCAGGTCACCCCAGGAACAGCCAGGTCCTGCCACCAGCCCTGAACACCCTGTTCCCTGGGCCAGAAACTCCCGCTGCCCCTGACTGCCTCCAACTCAGCTCCCCGGACAGACACCTCCCCCAGGATGCCTTCCCTGAGCCACCTCCTTCCCAGGACAAGGTCCTGAGGAGCCTGGACTCCTCACCAAGGGCCTGACTGCAACTGCCCATCGTGGCATCAGGCCACGCAGGCCAGGCCTAGAGCAGGCACCAACACACACTTACTAAAGAGCTGGAGGCGGGAGAGCCAGGCATGCTCAGTACAAGCCAAGGGGCTTGCCACCCGCGCACACGTTCCAGTGGGGACCCAAGGGAAACCCAAGGCCCCGCAAGATGTGCGACCAAGCAAGCTGAATACCTTCTGTGTGTGTGCGTGCGTGCGTGTGTGTGTGTGTGTGACAGAGAGAGAGAAAGAGAGAGAGAGAGAGAGAGTTCCTGGCGCTGGCCTCTCACCCTTAGCTATGTCTCCTGCCTGTTTTTATTTCTGATTTTGACATGAGGTCTCCTAAGTCACTAAGTCGCCCTGGACTGGCTTTGAACCCTGCAATCCTCCCGCCTCAGCCTCCCAGAATGCCAGGATTACAGGCCTGTGCCACTGGGTCTACCTCTTTAAGGCCTTATTTCCTTTTCTGCAAAGAGCTGTTAGCTAAGAAGGAAGTGGTAAGTGCAGGGGGCAGGAGGCCTGGGTTCTGATGCCTCCTCCGTTACCCCCCTTCCGGCAAGGGGTCCCCTCTCCTGGCACTACTGCCCCAGCAGTGTAGCTGCAGCAGGTGTAGAGGCTACTGGGGCTAAATGTGGAAGGAACAGGGCAGGAAAGATGGAAAGGGAGCCCGGGGGCTTCCCTCAGGCCAGGACGGCAAGAGGTGAGGGCCACCACTCCAAGTCTGTTCGGGCCATCGGAGGGCGGCCCGACCCAGCCCCTTGAGGCCCATCCTCCTGCAGACAGCCCGGCGCCTCCGTGCTGGGGAAATGGTCAGCGGCCTCGGGGCCGGCTCGTCCTCACCCATCCCCACAGGCGGAGAGCCCCAACACAGCCCAGCTGTCCTCCAGGCTCAGCGGACTGAGGGTCTGGTCAGGTTTGGGATGGCCAGGGCTGCAGGCACCTGACTTGGCCTTGCTGATCCAGAGGCCTCCGTGCTCCCCGTCCTCAGGGGACAGTGCCCTTGGCATGGCTCCCTGACACACAGATAGCCACTAGCACAGGTCACTCAGAAAGCATCCACGTGCGCCTCCCCACTGCCTCATGCTCGGAGCCAGCCAATTATCAAGGCCAGCCGCGCCCAAGACATGAGCCAGAATCAGACAGACACAGCCACTCCAGGACTCAGAGGGCCATCCGGCAGTGGCACAGCTGGAAGAAGGCGGCAGGCAGAGCTTCCTGTAGGAGGCACCCTGCACCTCCCTCCAGCTGCAGCACAGGCCCAGCCGGCTCAGCAGTCTCCCACAAGCCTACCAAGCCTGCCCTCCCGCTGGGCACAGCAGGGCTCCAACACACAGCTGGCCCCTGCAGAGCGGGGACCTACCATCCCACGGCAAGCTCCCACACCCCCACACAGGCGGCCTCCAGGCCCTGGGCATTGAAGAGGGACAGACGACCCACACTCAGCTCTCTGGGCACAGAGGTCTCACCTGAAAGGCGGATGCAGAGGGTCCTGAGATGCTGTGCCATGGGCTAGCCCGTCAGCCTGGCCCCCGGCACATGGCAGGTGCTCAGCTGCGAGGGTGCCTCTCTACCACTTGCCTCCTGCCGCCATCCTTCTGGCTACCTGGGGCCTCTGCCCGCCTCCCAGCCTGGCCCACCGAAGCCGCCACGTGCTCCCAGCACCCGTCCTGTGCGGCTATAAGCCCGCAGCATGCCCAGGCCCCATCCTTGCCCTCTCTGAGAGCCCACCTCCTCATCTCTACAGGCGGGTCTTGGGGACCCCCACCAGGCCCCCGCTGGAGGGGAAGCTGGCTGGGGTACCGCAGCATGGCAGCTGGAAGTGCAGGCTCAAGCCCCCTTAGGGCCAGAATCCAGGGAATCATCGGCCAGCTCCAGCCCCGGCCACATCAGAGATCCCGAGCCACGCCCCTGTACTTGCCCACAGTCCACAAACACAGAACCACGACTTGTCCCAACAGCATCCCTCCCTGCTCCCCAGCTTCCCTGGATGGACACAGTCCCAGGAAGGGCAGCCCAGGAGGGTCACTGGGCCTCTCTGAGCCCACTTCCTCCTCTACACACACAAGCATGTCCTCCCATGTGAGGTGACAGGTAGCCCCACAACGCTTTCTATATCAGGAGCCGAGAACACAGGGGTGAGTGGCCATCCGGCCACTGCCCACGCTGCCCAGGGGAGCCCCGGGGGCAGGCCCCAGCAAATGTGGGACACTCAGCAGTTGCTGCCCGGGTTCCTCACATCCCACCGTGTCCAGCACTGAGTGGCACAATGCCAGTCCAGGGCACCAAGGTCAGTCTCCCACTGCCCTCAGAAGGGAGTGGGGTGCCAGGCTCTTGCCTCTTGCCCTGGCCACGAAAACCAGCGGCCTATGCCCACCACACCACAGTAGAACCCTCCGGCCTCGGTATGGCCATCCCCTCACTCCTAGGTTCCTGCTAAAAGTCACTGCTCAAAATGTCATGGGTTCAAGGCCATCCTGGACTACAGAGCAAGACCCAGCCTCAAAAACTAATAATAATTAAATAAATATCACAATCACAGCTCAAATGCCTGAGTCCAAATCCTACCCTTATGTCCAACAGGCCTCCGTTCCCATCTCTGTAAAAGAGGCAACCCAAGGGATCACAGGGGCCCTGGCAGCGTCACGCCACCCTGACATCACAGTTCCTGCTGTGCTCTTAGAAGCAGTGGGGAGGGGGCCATGCACTGCACATGCTAGGGCCAGGCCTGGCACCCGGCACCTGACACCCAGTCCTGTGACGGGCTGGCAGGATGTTGGGAAACAGCACGGGTTTCAACATCGCCAGCCGCGTCAGAAACAAGTTGCAACACGCAGCCGGGCCTGGGAAGGACAGTGGCCATCTCAGCCTGCCGCCTGGCGGGGTGCTCACAACTGCCCTCACCGCGCCCAACTCGGGGTGACGCTCGTTCCTGGAGACAGGCAGGCACCGGAGAGGCCCGCTGCAGGGGCACAAAGGCCACCCCCAAAGCTGGTCCGTGGCCTGGTGCCTGGGCTCAGGCCTCTAGGGACTGACCTGACCTGTGGAGGGACACGGGAGGAAGGCCACACTCCGAGAGACACAGTATCCTCAGACCAGGCCTCCTCGGAGCTCCAGAGACGAGAGGCACACTGGGCCCCTAAGGCCGCGGCAGCATGCCCGGGACACCCCACAAGCCAACGAAGCAGCAGCCCATGCCACCTCCCCGGCCGTGGTGGCCACTCTCCAGCACATAGCTGGTGCTGCCCCAGGTCTATTGTGGCTGCTGGCTCTAGTCAAACCTCAAAAATAGCAGCCAGGGTAGGAACAAGCAGCTTGCTCCAGGGGAAGGTTTCTCCAGGCCCCGGGGGAGCCACCCGACAGTGAGGGGAACCGAGGCCCGGCACGATGCAGGTACTATACCTCACAGAACAGGCCGCGAGGACTGCCCCACGGGAGAGGAGACTCCTCACCGAGGCAGTGGGGCGGCCTACAGGTGTAACCCCTTTCTGGGGAGCTCTGCCGCACACCCCGGGGGAGCCACTGGCCGGCCAGCCCAGGACGCATCTGTAGCACCCGCGGCAACACACCCCACCTCGGCTCTGGAGCTCCCGCTCTCGGGGGCCGACCTCGTCCCTGTCCTCTTCAGCAGGCTCTGACCCCAGCGCCCCCCAGCCATGGCTAGGGGGATCCAGTTAGGAGTGGCCCATCTCCCCGCTGCCCCCTGCCTGTCCACAGGGGGCGCCTGATGCCGCCACATCTGCACTGCCACCAACCCCAGGCTGCCCGCCACACGCCAAGCCCCGTGTGTCAAGGCCCACCGGGTGAGGCAACACCAGCCCCCTGATGCCCAGGGAGCTGACGGCACAGCGGCGTCCCCACCCTAGCACCTAGCATTAAGTCCAACCAGCAGGGATGACCTGGGTGATGGGGAAGAAAGGCGAGGGAGCGGCGTGGCAACTGGCTCCGGGAAATGTGCAACGGCTCCGGCGGGGCCGAGCAGTGCCGAGAGGGTGCGGAACTCAGGAAAAGGGCACCCGGCAGGACTCGGAGGTGCTGGTCCTCGCCTGTGGAGATAAGCCCACTAGCAAAGGCCGTGGACCCACACACAAACCACGGGGCAGTCCAGACTCCCAGGGCAGGACGAGGCCCAAAGTGACAGGGGCCCGGGTTGGGGGTCTGTAACCGGACAGCAGCGGGAGGGCAAGCCTGTCCCGGCCTCACCAAGCTCCCAGGTGAGCAGGGTGGCGAGGGACAAGCCCAGGGTCACACTGCCAACTGGGAGGGAGAACATCAAAGCCCAGGTTCCCCAGGGCCGCTGAGGAAGTTCCCCACCATGGCCCCTCAAAGACCTCCTCCCATGAAAACCGGTCCCTTCTGCATTCCAAGGAATCGGGCTTTGGGCTTTCAGCCTGGCCATGAGGTTCCCGAAGGCCCGTGGGTTCCTGGTGCCCAGGCACAAGGAGGACCCCACATGACACCTGGATCTGCTATGAGTTCACACTGCTATGCCTGAGCACAGACACTTACTCAGTGCCTAAGTACACATCCACTCAGACACACACACACACACACACACAGTTACGTGTCTCTATGGTTGTACAATATGCCTACAGATCCAGACCAGAGTGGGCCTGGAATCAGGTGGCAGGGTTGGGGCATCCAGTAGGACGGCCAGCACCTCCAGAGTAGAAAGGTCTGACCACAGGGTCCCAATGAGGCCAAGCCCGGTGGGCTGCCAGGGATCAGGAAAGGAATGCTGGGTAGGCCAGGGAGCAGAGAAATGCCAAACCCCAGGGAAGCTGGTATTTCCAGGCCTCTGGTGTGGGGTGGGGGGGCACCGGGGTCCTGTACGCACAGGCACATAGGGAACATCACAGCCTGGGAGAAGACACGCACCCTGCAAAGGTCCCCACGGATGAGAAGTCCACCACACCCCACACCCTCAGGGCTGGGGCCACTGAAGGGACCCAGAGCCTGGGTTCAAGTCCAGCTGCCTGTGCATGTAAATGGGACCAGGGGACTGCAGGATCCAACAGCTCCTGGCACATCTCCGCTGCATCCATGGACGGGCAGAGGGACAGACTCAGCTCTGGCTGGAGACTTCCAAGGAGCGGGCACAAGGCTGAGCTGCTGAGACGTGAAATTGTGACTGCAGACTAGCAGAAACCAGGAGAGGTGCTGCTGGTGACGGGAGTTCCCCTGTGGCACTAAGGGAATGGCCCAGGACCCTCACACCGGCAGTGCTGGTGGCTACACTAGCACCGAGGAAGCAGCCAGGCCCGGCGGCACAAGCCTGTCACCCCAGCACTCCGGAAGGCTGAGGCAGGAGGATCGCAGGTGTGAGCTCGGCCTGCACACCCCAGTGATTTAGTGAGACCCTGTCTCAAAACCGTCAGTAACAGGCTGGGGTGTAGCTCAAGGTGAAGGCCCTGGGTTCAACCTCCAGAACCGGGAAAAGAAGAAGCCACTGAGCGGCACCTGAGCCCAGCGGGCCCCAGCACAGCGGCAGCTCGGCGCTCCTCGTTAACTGATCCGCGGAGGCACAGCCAGCACCAGCAATGACTCGTACCAAACAAATTGCTTTGGCTGGGAAGGGCAGCGAGTCACAGGCATCAACACCAGGCGTACCGAACGGCAGGTACCACCAGGACACCTTTGCATAAAACTGCGTCCGGGGCTGGAGGAACAAACAGCCCAGCCATTAAAGCACTTGCCTAGCAAGGGCTATGCCCCGGGTTCGAGTCCCCAGCACCACATACACTGGGGGTGGGGGTGCACACCTGTAATCCTGGTACTTGGGACATGGAGGCAGGAGAACTGCCACCAGTCCAAAGCCAGCCTGGGCTCTACAGAGTTCGGGACCAGCCTAGGCTATAGAGTAAGACCCTGTCTCAAAAAAAAAAAAAAAAAGCGTCAGGTACCAAATTCAAAACTTCCAAAGCAAGCAGGTGCCAAGGAGGGCCATCTGCACACTGTCTGCACCAAGTGACCCATCTGATGATCGGCACAACCCAGGCAGAGGCGAGGGGCTCCGGGGGCTGCGACCCTGCCGGCGCACAGGGGCCTGCCACTCATTCCCCTCAGCACAGCTGTGGCGTTTCGGCGACAGCACCAGCTCACATGGACTCCTGCCCGGAGCTCCTGCGGCTCTGGGGAGCTGCATGCCATCCCGAGTTCCACTTGGCCTAGCACAGCAGGTGGGAGACGGTGCTCTCTGGATAGTCCCGGGGCCTCCCCACCAAGGGCACCGCCTGAGGTTCAGCTTCTGCAGGCGAAGCGCGGAGATGGTTCCCCGGGCTCCCCAAGAACCTCATGGTGTCCGGATGCTCCCGGGCGCCCGACTCACCTTCGGGGCCCTGCCACCCCATCACGCTCCTCACAGGGACGAGGCCCAAGGCAGGGCAGCCGTGGGTAGCATGGCAGAGGGGCCTCCGGCTCCCACAGAGGGCCCACCGAGGGGCCGCTCTGCCGCCTGCCAGCACCCGCAGTAACACATTCCAGATGGGGCCGGGAGGCAGGGGCAGCCGGCGCCCTGCTGAGGAAGCTGGGAAGGCCAGGCGATCACGTGCGACTGCTGAGTCCTGCCAGGGGCAAGAGGCGGCAGCAGCTCGGAGGAGCTGGCTCTGCGCTTCCACCCGTGCACAGACCACCCAGGAGCACTGCGTTGGGCCACCCCACTCCCGTGGGGCCTGAAGCTGCTCCTGTGTCCCCAGGTTCTCACCAAGGCACAACAGGCAGGCCCAGGAGATGCTAAGGAAGGACAGGCAGTGCCAGGCATGGTGCCCAGGTCTGTAACCCCTGTACTCTGGGAGGCTGAGGCAGGAGATTGCCCAGTTCAAGCCCAGCCTTGGCAATTTAGACCCCATCTTAAAATAAAACATCAAGAACAACAACAGCAATTAAGAAAAGCCAGGGAAGTGGCCCAACGTGAAGGTCGTGGGTTCAATCTCCAGTTCAGCCTGAGGTAAAAGAAAAGGAGGAGGGAGGAAGGGAGGGAGAGAAAAGGCCGGTGGGCTGGCCAGGTGCAACCCCTACGGCTCAGAGAGATGGACGCTCCGAGGTCCCTGCACCTGACCCCTGACCTGCCACAGGGCCGCGGCCCTGCATGCCAACCCCAGAGCCTGGCTCCAACACCAATGGGCTTCTGTGGGGCGTGTGGGCCAGGCCTTCAGGTAGACCCTGCCCAAAAGCAGGCATATAAACTATGGACAGAGGGGTGGCCTGTGGGGGCTCATAGTCCCCTCCCACAGGAAACCTGACCACAGGCCATCCTGACCCACCCTACCTGGCCAGCCCACCGCAGCTTCTGATGGGCTTTGCACCCACCAAGAGCTGACCTAAAACTGATCCCAACTCAGTGCCCCAGGTCCTCGGAGGGTCAGTCTGCAACATCAGTCCACACACAGATCAGCCAGCTACCTGATAAAGGGTCTCCCCAAACTCCAGGGCAGCTTTGAGCTGCCCCACCTGAACCCCCAAACCCACAGTCCCTCACCCCAGCTTCTGCAGCACTTCTTACAGCTGGGACTTTACGGTAAGATGCTGGGGGCCCTGAGCACTCAGCCTAAACTCAGCTTGGGATTCAGGGGAAGGTCACAACCTCCCTGCCCCATGAGAGCCTAGGCGGGCAGGCTGGAGGGACAGGAACCCACAGGGTGCGGCAAAGTGAGCACCCCACCACCGTGCTCCCGGCACGACCTGCTCTCTTCCTTGGCTTTTCTTCCAGCGCCTAGGAAGCATGCTAAAACGGGGGATTGGGGAGACCTGGTGTGATGAGACCTGGCTGCCTGTCCTGGTCACGGCCACCCTGAGGATCTGACCTGGCCTCGGCCTGGCCTGACCCCACTGCCCACGATGGCACCGGGCTTCCCTCCAGGACTGTCCCTAGGAGCTGAGGGACATGCGCTAGCCAGCTGAGGACGTGAGAGCACAGGCAGACGCTGCTGCCACTGTGCTGGTCACAGTGCCGCCCGAGCGCGGTCTTAGGCGCAGTCAGGGCAATGATACAGCGCTGTGCCCGCCACCACCATGACTGCATTCTCCACCGCGCGTACCACGTGGGGCCTTTCCGGAAGACACACCAGGGTGGGACACTTGGACAAGGACCTGCGTGGCAGTTGGATAAGGAGACCCCCCCGTGGACGCCTCTCCCCCACCCCCCCCCATCCCAGATAGCGTGGGGTGAGGACAGGCCTGTGTCTCTCAAGCGCACGGAGCTGGGAGGGACAGAGGAATGAGGTCCTCACCATCCAACAGGCTGTAGCCATGACTCAGGTCCATTGGTCACTGGGGTCTCAGTGGCCGGGGAAGGGCGGCAACCGGCAGCAGGACCCATGCCCAGCTCCGCGAGTAGAACAGCAAGGGAGGGGCCACTGGCTCGGCAGATCCCGTACATCCCACTAACAAAGGGAGTTCAGTGGGATTCACCCAGAACAGAACTGGAAGCCAGGGCGAGCCAGGATGCAGCCCAGGAGGCAGCTGAGGGTGGGCGATGTGGGCTGCGGGGTGTGGGGGGGCCTGTGCCTCAGAGGCCGGACCCCTGCTGAGTCACCAGCAGCCTGGGCATTCATCCCAACATGGAGAATGGCTCACCTGCCCAGGGACAGTGTCATGGGTCTGCAGGTCCGCAACACGGTACAGGATTCTCCCACGTGGAAGCCAACTCCAGCCTGGCCCAACTGAGCTCAGTACAAGAATCAGGGCCCTGGGGCCACCACACAAAGGACGAGACCCAGCTCACAGGAACCCGGCACCTGTGGCGGACCCTCTGCTGTCCACAACCCCTCCCCCACCCCCAGTTGGCCTGTGCTGTAGCCACAGAGCCCCCCGGAGGCATCGGGACAGCCATAGCTCCTGACCGGTCCCGGCTCACAAGAGGCAGCACTCGGGAAGGCAGGCCAGGACGACCACTGAAAACATAAAGCCGGCAGTGACTAGGGGCTTGGGGGGAGAGCTGTGCGGGATCTTATGAGGACCCCCGCCAGGCAGGGCACATGAGAACGCCCTATCACCCAGAAGAGGTCTTAGGGGCCCAGGCAAGAGCCTGGGGCAGGCCCAGGAGGGAAAACCGATCCACGCAGAGGCCCAGGGGTACAGGGAGCGCCCAGGACCCTCCCCGGGCAGGAGTCCCCCCCAGGAACTGGGGAGCCACTTGAAGGCCATAAGTGGAGGAGTGCTCCAGCTACTCGGGAATCCTGGGCGAGCGTGGCCCCAGCTGTGCCCTCCCCCTCCCACCCACCTCACAGAGGCTGCAGGTGGGCAGACAGGCTCGGTGCCACACTGGCGGCCCAGACCGAGCCCGCAGCAACAGTGCCGAGCAGGAGAGCGAACTCGGGGCAGGAGGATTCCTGGAAGTGCGGATGCCCCGCTGACAGGGCAGCGAAGGATGAGGCTCTGTGCCTCTGACCCACAGGCAGGGACACCAGGGTAGGGAGGGAGAGTCTCTCACCTGGGTCGGCCTTCACTCAGTTCCTGTCGCAGGTCACCT
Source organism: Ctenodactylus gundi (assembly GCA_004027205.1). NCBI lineage: Eukaryota > Metazoa > Chordata > Mammalia > Rodentia > Ctenodactylidae > Ctenodactylus > Ctenodactylus gundi. Next base: position 65,766 of record PVKB01003764.1, read on the forward strand.
GGGCAGGCAGTGAGCAGCCCTGAGAGCCAAACCTCCAATTTGTAGGGGCCATCAGGCACCCCTCAGCAGCGAGGCTCCCTGACCACCAGCAGTGGGAGCTGCTGGGGGCCCACACAGTGGAGGTGTCCGGTCTGCCTCAGCGCCCATGGACGGGCGGGTCACCTGCACCTTCCCACCACAGCTGCTGTCACACTGTCCCTGTCCCAGTCAGCCAGGCCAGGCAGGGCACCCGGGTTGCAGATGAGGACGTGGGGGTGGGAGGATATGGGGGGGTCCCCTCAGTAGCCTCAGCAGGTGCTGGCCAGCGCAGCACCCTGCTGGCCCACTGTACACAAGGGGTAGGGAACTCCAGTTGCAACCAGGCCAACAGGGCCAGTGGTGGTGCTCTGGGCACACGAGACCTCAGGTCATGCATCTGTGACGTGAGAACACGGAAAAGGATCTCCAAGTTCTCTTGTGGCTCTGAGAACCTAGCCCTGGACCGGAGAAAGTTCCAGAATCAGCTAGTTGATGAATGAATTAGCAAGATGGTCACAGTAGGAACTCTGATGAGTCAGATGGCAGGGCACGTGGGAAAGTCCAGTCTGACATGAGAGCCTGGCCGGGCTCCCATCAGATAGGAGAGGCAGGGCAGCCACCAAGCGAGGCAGGTCCGGCACACAGCCCCAGGGGGCTCTTCAGAAGCCCGCCAAGGCCTCCAGGCTCCCAGACCCCAGCGCGCAGAGACACAGCAGGTTCCCCTCGCGCTGGGGCCACTAGGACCCCTACCCTGCAGAGGCCTCCCCACCTCACAGACTTGAGCCCACATTCACCCTCTGTCCAAGCAAGCCGTCACGGCCTTGGCCTTCTGGGGACAATCCCCTCTCCCAGGGACCCCAAGATTGGGAGGGAGTCATTTTGTATAGGACAGTCCAGCCAAAACTGCCTTCTCAGCCTCAGAGCAAAGATGCCCCCCCCCAGCCCCATGCAGGGAAGCCCCACATCCAGAGGGCCCCTCCAGGCCAGGTCAAGGGGAGGTCTGGAGGGCACCCCAGTTTCATAAAACTCCAGGAAAGTGGTATGGCCAGAGGCCACAGGAAGGACGGTGAATCAAGGGGCCCTGGATGAGGGGCCTGGACAGCCGGCCACCCATACTCCTAACACGCAGCCTTTGGAAAGGGAGACTCACAGGCCTACGAGGCTGCAGAGCCATGCAGACAAAATCTGAACCCAGGACTGCACCATCTGCGAGACTGTGACAGGTCCCGTGACCAGCAGGATGGGAGACAGGAAGGAGCAGCCACTTCCTGCCCGCCCTACCCTGTCAGATCTGCCCCCTGTCAGATGACCTCCACAGGGCTAGATGCCCATCTCAGCCACTGAGCGCCGCTGGCGGCCCCGGATCCCATCCAGGGACCCTGGGTAGTGACAATGAGGACCTGAGCTAAGTCCTGAGGGTCCCTGATCTGCATCTCCTCAGGGGCACGGCGGCGCAACACAGCCGGGCAGGGATGGGCACCCACCTCAGAGGGGCCTCCACCGCACCCATACGCACCCACCTGCTTCCCAGCCTGGTCTCCCAGCCTGGGGCCGGTACCCAGCACAGAGGAACAGATACCCATAGGGAAATGGGCAGGGAGGGCCAGTGCCAGGGCACAAGACAGGGCAGAGCAGCCCAACCACAGGCCTACCCGACCAGAACCCACACAGGGCCGCCTGGACTCCAGGGTCACACCCGTCCTGCCACTGACCCGATGCCAGGCCCCAAAGACTCCCAGGCCTGTGGTATTCACCCCGCTCACTGCGAGGCTCTTCACCGGTCTTCAGGAAAACACATCCAGGCCCACTAACCCGGGGAGGGGACCGGCCTCCTGAGAGATCAACTCCCCGGAAGGACAGGGCGCATGCCCTGTGGGAGCCGGTCCCCATGGAGCCGCAAGTCAGCCAGCCAGGTGGGGCAGGACCGAGAGCGGGGAAGGATGGGGAAGCAGGGGGCGGGGCAGGGTCCAGGGAGCTGGGAGCTGGGACAGGGACGGGGTAGGGGCCAGGCGGGCATCCAACTGTGGGACAGTCACCCAGAGAGGCCACCTTCCGTGGCAGGCCTCAGTGACAGCTGGCACCTCGGGGCCTCACCGCCTGGAGTCCTCACACAGCCTCAGTTTCCCTGGCTGCACAGAGAGAGCAGCTGCTCTGTTCTGAACAATGGACCCAGGGCCCAGGAGAAGGCCTGGCTGCCTCCCTTTACCCACAGGAGGCCCGTGGACCTCTCCAGTGTGCTGCCCGCCCTGTGCACCCCAGCCCCCCGCCACCCCGCCCCTCACAACACCACGGCTCCCTCTCCCCAGGCCTCTCTCCAACCCATCCCCCCACGGCCCCCAAACCTTTCCTGTGTGCCCCCAACCTGGCAGCAGCCCAGGACTGACTCAACTACCCTCTGACTCTGCTGAGGTGCCCAAGAAGTGGGCAAGACTTGGGTGTGGGCTCAGGGCTTAATGAACCCCACCCCATGACCCACAAGTCTCTCCGCCTATTCCAGCAGCCCCCAGAGGACCTCTACTCCCCTTCCCCATCTCTAGACTCTGGGATACTCAAGGACCCCAGTCCTTTCCCAGAGTCCATGACAAAAATTCTAGGACTCCTGGGCTCTGCCCAGAGCCTCCAACGCCCACCTGAGCTCACACTCGGGCCGGACTGAGGCCTACCAGCTCCTGCCACTACACTGCACCCGTGGGGACGCCAGGCAGGGCCCAGGGAGGCCACAGCGCTCGGGGAGGGTCTGGAAGCCTAAGAGGGAGACCTCGGTACCCAAAGAAATCCGGAGCTAGATGCGTCAGTCCTCCAGTGCACAGTCCCCCAGCAAACCAGGAGTAAGAGCAGAGCTGGGTAGGCCTCCGCTCCTGACCTCCACAGAACACGGGATCTTCCTCCCCACCCCTGGACCTCTGCACGTGCCCTCCCCCCCCTTCCTCCTCCCAGGACCTGCAGGCAGCCACTGCCTCCAGAAGACCTCTCCTCCAGCTGCACCCCAGCCCAGTCCACCCTGACCCCAGCTGCCCCAGTCCTAGACAGCCCCCTGCTTCCCCACCCAGACCACTCACTGGGCAGCAGCTGGCTTCAGGGGGTGGGCACTAGAGTCTGTCTGACAAACGGGCCCGGCACCACCTAAGCCCTGCCACACAGACCCCAAAGGACGCCACTTTCTACCCACAACAGAGCTCAATGTTCCTCTGTGCTCTGTGGGCACCCAAGGCAGCTGGCCCGGCCCAGGCCGGACCTCGACCGCCTCCCTCACGGTCGCCTCGCCCCATGCCCAGAGCCAGCCAGCCACTCGCAGGGAGAGCAGCTCAGGGAGAAACCCTCATGTGGGGACGGAAGCGCCTGGACGGTCCGTTCTGCGCCCTATGGTGCCGGTTCATACTCCAGAAGGTTCTGGCTAACAGAGCCAGAAAGGACAGAAACACCTGAGTCTGACCTCTCTGACCCCCTAACGTAGCCCCCTAAAGGGCCATGGGGGAAGACGGGCACCACCAACCACACCCTGCCCCATCAGATGTGGAAACTGAGGCCAGGAAGCGTCTGACACAAGGGGGCTGGACTGGAGGACGGGCCCCAACACTTAGAGCGCCTGCCTAGCAAGTTCAAAGCCCTGAGTTCAATTCCCAGCACCACTTAAAGCTGCGCACATGGCGCGCACCTGGGATCCCGCGCTCAGGAGGCAGGAGCAGGAGGCCTGACACCTTGCCGAGAATTCTCGACCAGCCTGGGCTCCACAGTAGCTCGGGACCAGCTCGGACTGCAGAGCGAGACCCTGCCTCAAAAAAAGAAGGGGGTCCCTGCATGACCCCACAGCTCCACGGAGCCCCTCTCCCTCCGCACAGGCCAGGCCGTGAACTCTGGCCAGGTTTCCCCTCCTCCAGGCAGGAGCCAAACCTGTCGGACAGCCCGGACTCTGCAGCAGCAGCAGCAGCAGCCTGGCTACTATCGCGGCTCATCGCTTTCACAACCACACAGAGGGGGGATTGCGACACCCCGCAGCCACTGATAAGGAGGAGACCAGCCCGCGTGGGCGGGGGGCTCTGGGGCAGGGCTTGGCTTTGTTTTGCTGTGTTTCCACCGGGCTGTGCCTCACGGGCAGGCTCCAGGAGTGGCTTCCCGGGGGTGCTGTGCTTGGGCACAGGGTGAGGGGGCGGGCAGGCCGGAAGCAGGGTGAGAAAGCCCTGGGGAAATACGGCCTTTCCTAGTCTCAGGAGGGCATGCGGGCCGCCAGACCCTGGGGTCCTCCCTCCCTGCAGCAGCCCACCAGGAAGCGAGCTGTGTGGCCACCAACCTCTCCTGAGCAGCCGGGGCACTGGGTCAGGTGGGCCCCACGGAACAGGGCGATGAGGGCCCGGAGAGCAGGCCCGGCTGAGAGTAAAACGCTGACCCCCACACACACACACCTCCTGCTGGCACGCAGAGCTCCCACAGATGGCTATGCCGCCTCTGGGTGCAGCACAGCCCCTGGGGCGCTGGGGGGCAGGAGTAGGGGCCCCCAGGGACCATCTGCCTCCCACCCCAGGCAGCACTCAAACCGCAACCCTGGTCACAGCCACATCCTCGTGTTCCAGATACAGGCTGTCAGTAACCTTCCCCCTTGTAAAACTCCAAGAAGAGCCTGGCTCGAGCCTGTCACACCAGCATGCCAGGTGGCCGAGACAGGAGGATCTCCACCTGGGCAACTTAGCCACTCTCTCCCCTAATCCTACTGTTACGGAAATCAAGACTCTGACAGGCGAGGAAGAGGTAACGTGTCCCTGTCTTGCCCATTCACCTGAAGGGCATGACACGGTGCCCTCCCCCCACAGGGACGCCAGGACACGCAGGTAGGGTGCGAAGACGCAGGGCAGTAGGCCTCCTGCCTCTCCAGGTCACAGGGCAAGGCTGCCAGGCTGGGACGGGGCCGGCCAGGTTCCCAGAGATCCCTGAACAAGGCCTGCTCTCTGCGGAGGGGGGCAAGCTGGTCACCATTAGACAACGGGGCCTCCCCACCCCACAGCAGCCCTCCCCAGGGCCCAGCTCCCAGCTGTGGGCAGACCCCAGCCCCTCCAGGCCTTGGGCCCACTGGGACATGGCACCAGAAGCCTTTCTAAAAGCCACAGGCTAGAGGCCAGGGGGGAGAGCAAGGGGGAGGGGGCAGAGGGTGGGGCAGCGTCCCACACAGTCACGGGCTGCACCTACAGGGGAAGAGTACCCACCACGCTGCGGGCTGCCTCCCCGATGGCGGAGACCCACCACCCCAGTGGCCGGGTCCTCAGAGGAGCAGACGAGGCCACTTCATCCCCCTCCCAGGGCCAAAGCCAGTCACCAAGGGCAGCGGTGGGAGCCTGTCTGAAGAGACTACCCCCCTCCCTGCTCCTCTGCTGTCCCTGGAACCTGGCCTGAACCTCTCTGCTTCCAGGTCCACGAGGAAACCCAGCGGGAAAACACAAACTAAACGTGACAGCCAGCAATGCCAGTGCTGGGTGGGCGCCAGGGGGGCACCAGGGCTTCATCGCAGTCAGCCCCAAGGGCATGACAGATGGGGAACTGAGGCTAGAAGTGGGGTCTGCCTTTGACTCCCTGCCCCCCTGAGAGTGACCAAAGGTGGCCAGGCCTTGGGCTGTTGCTCAGGGAACTGTGTTACCACTGCAGGAGGCCATTCAGATGGACACAGGGGTGGCCCTACCTAGGCATTTTCTGAAAGCCCTCAGCTCCTATGGCTGGCTACACAAGGGACCAGCTTATCACGCTCAAGTGCACAGTGCGCACATACACAGGCCCCGGGGCGCTGCCCATGGAGACCTGGGATCTACACAGATCCTGGACACCTGGGCCTGCGGCCTCTGCAGGTGACAGTGAAGGGGACGAGTCCTCGAGAACTGAGGTCCTCTCCCACCCACACTGCCCCTCATGCCCTGAGTAACGCCCGGCACCAGTGAGCCTCCTGCCCTTTCCCAAACCTCACAGGCCCGTATACTTGAAAAGGAAGTGTGCACACAGCCCGGACACCTTAGAATGCAGCTCTGCCCAGCTTCCCGGGAACTCCACGAGTCCGGACCCCAGCAGAGGCGTCCGGTGGAGCAGCTGTTCCCCACATCCGTTCTTCCGTTCTCAGGGAAGTCGCAGCCTACGGAACAGGAAGCTGGCAATGGTGGGTGCAGACAGCCCGGCCCGAGGAGCCGAGGGGGAGGGCCAGCCCAGGCCAGGTCTCCGCACAGCCACAGGGCCTCTCCCGCGTGAGCTTCCCGGAGGCTGGGCCCCGGGTCCCAGACAGCACAGAGAGCCGTTAAGGCCTAGTGCCCAGAACCAGCCAAAGACAGCCAGGGAAGGGCTGGGGCCACACAGGGCGAGGTCCCAGCCTCGTAAGGTCCGTGCCCACCTCCCAGTACAGGCGTACACCAAGCTACAGGCTGGCTGGCGCTCTACAGGTGTTAGAGGACAGCAGCACACTCAGCTGAGAAAAAGACCCCACACGGGAGCCACGGCAGACGCAGGCCTGGCGGCACACACGCCTGACCACGGCAGCTCTCTCCTAGCCAATACCAGCAATCCGTCGTAGCACTCTCTCCCCCGGCAACCAAGAATCACTCCATGGCAGCCCTCCCCCAGCAGGCATCACCGACCCATCAGGACACCCTGCCTCCCTCCCGGGGCCCCTGCCAGTGTGCCTGCTGGCAAACACACTTCTCTTTGCGGGCCCACCCTCACCTTACAGTGGTGACAATGTTGTGCGGGCAAAGGCCTTACCCTATTCCCGAAGGGCCGTGGCCCCCAGTCCCCCAGCCAGCAGACTCTGTCCCCCCGGGGGCCATGGCACTCTACAGCAGCACGTCACACCACCCCTGGCCTCCCCCTCACAGCACCCAGAGGGCCCACACTGGGCGGGCTGTTCCCACACCCCCTCAGCAAGGTTCCCTGATATGTCTGGAGATGCTATCGCCATCAACAGGGAGGTCAGCGCACACATCACAGACAGGTACATCCCCAGCCCAGAGCCAGACAATTTACAAAAACACCAGGGTGTCCCCCTCCTGGTCCCCAAACCTGCAGCAACTCCTGCCTGGCGGAACAGCAGGAAGACCAGACAAGTTGCCGCCGACAGCTCCCTCTCACTGCGGAAGGAGAGATGTACAAAAACTGCCATATTTGGGTCACTCTGGGGGTCCAGCTGGACACACAAGGACAGACGAACTGGCATATGCTGGGTCAGAAAGTGAACGCTTCTGAAAGCCCTCAGCTCCTACGGCTAGCTACACAGCAACCAGCTTACAGGCTCAAGTGTACAGTTTGCGCACACGTGGCTTCTGACAAACTGCACACACAGCCCGGACCACCAAGTCCCCTCTCCACCACACTGGCACGCCGCCTGGCACAACCCTAGGCAGTGAGAAATCCCATGTTCGGGGTGACTATGAGCACAAGTCCAAGAGCCCTTCGATCTCTGCAAAAAATAAGCAACTCCCCCAACCCCCCAGTGAGCAGCTTGGCCTGGGGTTCGCTCAGCTTCAGAGGTCAGATTTCAGAGATCACCTGGCCCCAGCTCCAAAGGGGCCTGCACCCCAACTCTCCCCTGCCCACATCCAGGTGCCAGCTCACACAGGAGCACCCCATCCTTCCAAGTGGACACCACATGGCCGGCTGACCATCCCCAGAGACAGAGAAAAGTGCCAGAAAGTGGGAGAGAGCCAGCATCCCGCAAGGCACCACTGCCAACCCGGGGCCCCAATGCACCTCAGACAGGAAAGACCTCGGCCCTCGGCGTCCCCAGGAGCCAGACGCCTCTGGGCTCCCAATGACCATGCCAGCCCACACATCAGACTTGATGTGGCCAGAAGGCCGTGGGGCAGGCCACAGAGTCAAAGCCCCATGCAAGTCCTGCTGCGTCTCCAGCCCCTCCCTCAGAGCAGACCAGCCTGTCCCTGCACCCCCTCCCTCTCAGGGGGGCCCAGGACAGCATAAGCTCCAACCCCAGCTCCCAGAGGAGCTGGCACCCCAAGTTAAGCTCTCAGGAGGAGCTGCAGAACACAGCTAGGGTGCAACTCAGGCCCCGCCAAAGGGAAACAAGGACCAGAGGCCCAGCCAGGGCGGTGGGGGGCATATGGCCTCATGCGGTGCTGCCGGGGAGGGGCCGGTCTGCCCGATTCTGGCCAGGGCAGCACAGGGAGCATAGTCCCTCCGGGCCCTCGCCAGACATCCGTGACCTGGAATGGAGCCGACCACGGCACAGGAGAAGAGCAGCCCTTCCCATCTCACACTTCAGACCCCACAGAGCTGTCCTGACACCTGCGGGCCCCTCTCCCACCTCCGTGGTTCTCCCCTAAACCTGGTTTCCTCAGGAGTCTAGAGGCAGCTCGCCCCTCCCGGACCGTGGCACGGAAGCCCCAAAGCCCCACGGGTCAGCCTCGCTCCAAACCCAGAACACTTTCTCTCACTGCATCCAGCCCTCCCCCCTCCCCGGGGACCTTCCGCACCTCCCAGGATCCCCCCCAGGGCTGCTCCTACACCACAGCAACTGGGCGGTGCCCACTCGCGCGTCTCCTGGCCAACAGGAAGCCAGCCCCCGGGACACCCCTGCCCAGCACGCACGCACGCACGCACGCATGCACGCACGCCTGGCAGATGCTGCCGCCAGAGCAAGGCCTCCATCGGTCACGGGGCCCAGCTCGCCGCTCACACGAAGGCCCCCCGGCACCCTGCACCTCTCCCCGTGATGGCTAGATTCACTCAAGATGGCAGATCGGTTATTACATCTCGGCCTTAATTAAAGAGGACCGTGGAACGATGTTTTAAACAGCGGTGTCACTTTCTAATTGACATGGCTCCATTATCAAGAAAAATACTCCTAGAGGCCTGCCGTGGAGAAGGCCCCTCCTCCAGCCTCCCGCAGGAGGACCAGGGACATGCGGCTTCAATTTTTAATCTGCTGATGAAATATTCACAGGCCAGGGAAGGGATTATGTTTCCCAAGGCGCAGGATCACTGCCCTCTCCCAAGGCTCCCCGTGTCAGGATGTTCGAAGCTGAGGTGGCAAAGCCAGGGCAGCCTAAGGGACAGGGCCCTCGTGGCAGACATCAGAGACCCGTCTGCCTCAGCCTGCCCCAGCCAGCCCTACTCCCTGTTCCTCATCTCGCCCTGGACCACCGTTGGCACAGGGACCAAAAGCAGGATGCTGCCGCCCAGAGGGGCCAGGCACCTGCCAGCTCCTGTGGCTTCAGGACAGGCCTCTGAGCTCAGTCCTGCAATCTGTCTAGGCCGCCCGTGCCAAGCCCGACACCTACTGGAAAATCAGGCCCCAGATAAGCTAATCCTGATGCAAACTGCCCAGGGGGCCGGCCCCACCCTCTTCCAGGCCACCACCACCCAATTCCTGGACACTTAGGGCCCCTGATGACACACGCTCCACAGGAAGTTGAGTTGGATGTCTCCATTCAGCAGGCGGGCACACTGAGGCAGCAGGGAGGAAGCTCTGCCCTCCCCGCTGCGGCTCAGAGGCGTGGCCCTATGCACGTAGCCATGCTCGCCAGCGAGGTGCGCAGTGGACACTGACACAGGCGGGTATGGCTCACCCAGGACGAGGCCAGGGGGTGTCAGCACGTGCCTCCATGTCCCCAGGCAGGCTGGCTGGGAGGATGCCTGCGCAGGCTCCTGCGTGGCATCACGATCCCCACGGGGCCCCACCCAGGAACAAGAGTGGCAGGAAGCCACAGGGCTCAGCGCAGGGGGCCCGCCAGCAGCATACCATCGATGTGGCGACTGCCCAGCACGTCAGGCTCTGGGCTACCACCTATGGAGTAGGGACAGTCGCCCCGCTCTACAGGTGAGGACACTGAGCCCCGGAGAGCTGAAGTGCCCTTAAAACCGCAGCCGGCAAGTGCAGCAGCCAGAAGGGGCTGAGCAGCAACTGTGCAGGCCAGCTGAGGGCACCCTGGGCCGATGGGCCCCTCCCTGCCGCAGAGGCTCCTGCCCGGCAACCCTGCACGAGCTGTGTCATCAAGGCATGCGGTCACACAATATCTCCTGATACCCCGGGCACACGTGCCTGCCCGGCCATACGCTGGGGCCCCTTACCGACCTAGGGCCTGGGGGAACTCTGAAAAGAGGGACTGAGGCAGGACTTCCAACAGTGCTGGGCCCCCAATCTCAGCTGCAGCCGCGGCTGACCCAGCCAAGGGGGTGGGGGACTCGGAAGGCAGGACAAGGGTTACGCACTGTCCCCACAGCTTCTGCCGGCCCATCCACCCCACTGGCCTGCCCCTCCTCTCTAGGGGCCCCTGGATGAAGCCAGCCAACATGCTCAGCCCTAGGGCATCATGGCACACAGCTGTGCCTCCAGCACACAGGGCAACATGTAGAAGTGCAGACTTCACATCCCACAGAGAAGTGGGCAGCTGCCGCATGGCCCAGCTCAAAGGGAAGTCTCCAAGTGTCACCTGTTACCTGAGTAAGCCACCCCTGGGAGCCCACAGCCTCCAGATGCTGGATGACACCCACAGGACCCTGCACACACTGAGTTTTGGGGACTGAGCAACTCTTCCTGTCAACACAGCCCCTGCTGAGGCTCTGCACCGAGTGGCTGGCCCGCCAGGTCCCGCAGAACAGGAGTGCTGCCCACCTCAGCAGTAGGACAGCAGGGCCACGCTGAGTCCCACCACCCCCAGCTCCACACACACCCTCCCGGTCCCTCTGGAGACACTGTCCCTCCCCCAACTGACTCCCACCACGCCATCTACCCTGGACACGGCAGCAGCTGCCCAGAGCCATCCAAACTGGGGCCATGAAAAACTCATCAGCACCCAGGCCTAAAGCAGGGGGTCGCAGTGCAGCACAGACCAGCACAGTGGTGGCAGCTCCAGGCACGGCTGTGGAGGGGAGTCGGGGTCTACGTACCGGCCACACCCCTCCCTAGACAGGCCCGCAAGGGGTGGTGGCATGGGTCTCCTCCCCGGGATGATGGATGTGCCCTGCAGCGCCAACCTCCCAGGCAAGGGCATGCCCCTCACTGCCAGGAGCAACAGGCAGGGTCCTCAGACCCTTCTAGTACCACCACAGCGTGCACCAAAGCTGGCGTCCAAGGAGAAGCCCGTGCCGGGGTCCTGAGCTCAGGTGCTTCAGACCCATGCGCTGAAACTGGGCCCTCCTTTGGGCACTGGGACCCCAGGCCCAGACCTCTGCCTCAGCACGCAGCACACAGCTGAGACTTAGCACCGACCCTGGCACCCAGCGCTCTGCTAACAATGCCCAGGGCACAGGTGGGGCACCAACGAGAGGCACGGCAAGGCAGCTGGACTGGGCTAGGACTCTCCCTGTCTGTCGCCACCTGTGGGCCCACAGTCCAGAGCAACGGTCCACACCTGACTGGCATCCAGGTGGCCACGAGAGGCATTCAACAGAGACCCAGGAGCCAGGGACGGGAGTGGGCCGCGGGGATGCCCCTGCTGCCACCCAGGGCTCCAGAGGAGCATCTGCACTCACCGTTGTTACCCGAGGCCACGTGCTACTGAGACCACAAGGCCGACACCCACCACAACCTCCCCTGGGACGTGGCCAGCGCCTGGCCACACACTGGGTCCACCTGTGGCTCTCCTGACCCCTCCGCCCCCATCTGTGTCCCCACAGCCGACACCACCACACAGGTCCAGCTCTGCCGTCGCCGTGAGCCAATCCCTGGCTTCCACCCTAGGAAGCAGGCGCTTCTCCCACACCCACGGCCCCGCCCCTTGCACGGCCTCAGGGTCCTCTCACACAGTCTGAAGGAGCCTCCACCGCATGGGCTCCAACCACATCCCTCCCGAGGCTGCCCGTGAAGGAAGGCCTCAGCGCCGCTGGCCACACACCCCCTGCAACCGCCACTCACCAGCAACTCCTGCCACCCCGCCTCCTGGCAGGCTCCCAGCTGGGCCCCCCGGCTGGGCACGCCCCACTCAGGACCTCTGCACGCGCCTCGGGCTACAGCTGCAGGCTCTCTCCTCATAGCCCCGCCTGGCCATTCCTTCTCATCCCAGAACCTCAGCTTAGGAGTCACCCTGGGCACTGAGGCCACTGGCCCTCCACATACCCAGGACTCAACCACTGCATTCACATGCTGCCAGCAGCGATGCCAGCAGCGATGCCAGCAGCCAGACTCCACTCCGCAGGGTAGGCGCGTAGGCAGTCAGGGCACACAAGCTCTGGCCAGTCCACCCAAAGCTCCTCGGTTCCTCCTCCTCCGAAGACGCACCGACACTCCAGCTGCCCATCCGATGAAGGGGTAGTGCCTGCCCCTCAGCGCCTGGCTTCCCAGGCCGGCGCACCACTCGGGACACAGAGACAAAGGCAAGCTGACCACCGAGAGCAGCTATTAATCTCGATCAACACCATGGCGGCGCGAGTCAGCCACCCAGCAATTTACATTTTTATTAAATCACACAGGAAAATTAGAAACATTACTACTTCCCCGGGCTTCTTAACCCTTTCTCTGCCCCACGGCTACCCCGTGCCATCCCAGGGTGAGGGCAGGGCTCTCACACACTCCACCCGCCTGGTACCTCCACCGTGCCCGCCCAGGGCCTGCCCCTGGAGGCCCAAGCTCTGACTCTGGGTAGCACCACCTTCCCAGGCCCCTGTCACAAGAGGCACCTCCCTGTGAACGGTCATCAGGAAAGGTGGGACTGCCCAGCCGCCCCCCTGCTGTCCTGAATCCGCCTCCTGGAACAGCTGAGAACCCCGAGAACTTCCACTACCCACAGAGGGGGCCTCCCACCCACCCTCCCACCCACCCACCATGATTCAACTTGGTCACAAGTGGGGGGCAGGCAACGGGCAGCAGCAGGGCCATCGCCAGGCTCAGACCCGGGTGAGCCCACCACGGCATCAGACACATCTTCCCTTACCCCGTGTGTGCCACCCAGGGATGCCAGGAGACGCAGAAGTTCACAGAGGCCCTGGAGCCCAGGCCCCAGCCAGGGAGCAGCCAGAAACCACACACAGACTGTGACCACCACGCTGGCACGCTACGCTAAGTCCTCACAAGCAACAGCATGCAGAGGGGACAGACGTGGCTAGTGGGGTGTTGTGGCTGCAGCCTGGGGGGGGCCAGGAGAAGACAGGGAGAGGCAGCAGCCCCAGGAAGACCCATGGGAGCATCAGGCAGCGTCACAGATCAGAACCGGGGGCGCTCCAGTCAGGGGCTCAGGGTAGCCCGGACAGCACAGCTGGCCTCTGATGAGCAGGCAAGAGTCAAGACCCCAGGACCCGAGAGTGCACCGGGTTCAAGGGCAGGAAGGCTGGATCAGGCTGATGGTGCGGGAGCCAGCAGGGTGAGGCCAGGCCCAGGGGGGAATGGAGTCACATCCCACTGGGCTGGCACTTGTGCCCTGCCATGCCACATCCAGAAGCTGCCTAGTATGGGAGAGGCCCCACCTCCCGGGGGGCGCACCCCCCGGGGCTCTGCCCCATCCCAGTCAAAGGCATCGGTTCCATGCTTACCCTGCCGGGAGCTGACCCAGATTTCGTCATGAATGAACCGGGCCAAAGAGGAGACGCTAATGACTTCCACGTTCCGACAACATGCATTATGCATGGCGCGGCTGGGGGAGGCGAGGGGCGCAGGAGGGATGCCACCGCAGCACCTCCCACCCGTCACGGCAGCCCAGCCCTCCGAGGCCGAGGCAGGCAGAGGGCCGTGCGGGAGCAAAGGGCCAGTCCATGTGCTCAGCAGGCATGCGCTCGCCTGATACAAGCCAGGGACACCCCTATGTGCAGGGAAGTGGCCAGGTGCCTCCGCTGAAGACAGGCCCAACTTTCTGCCTCCCTCCTCGCTCCTGGCAATGGATCTTAGGGAGCCCCTGACCTGTGTCCCATGGCCACTGTGGCCCCCACTCCCCCCGTGGAGGAGGCAGTCACCCCACTGCCAGTTGGGAGCAACAAGGTCCCAGCACTCGGGGGTAGGGGGCATCAGCTTCCAATTTCTCTAATGCTGTCAGGGGACCAAGCATCTCGGGGTTGCCAGGCAGCCAGAGCCCCAGGGGGGAAAGGCTCACCATTCCCATAGCAGCTCTGGCTGGGCCTCAGGACCCTAACCCCAGCTCACTCCCCTCACACCTCTGCCCTGTGAGGCCTGCCCTGCAGTCCACTGGAAGCGCCAGCACTCCCTCCTCCCCACCCCACAGCACCCCCTGCCCAGCAGACCAGCCAGTCAGAGCCCCGGGAAGCACAGACTACATGGAGAACAGCGGAGATCGGACCCAGGAAGCCTCCTGGAGGAGATGGGAGGAACACGAAGGGGCTGGTACCCAAGCAGTAGCAGGGGGGCGCTCACCAAGTCCCCGGGAGGTGGAAGGGGACAGAGCCCACCCTGCCCTCCAATGGAGAGCCCTAGGGACAGGAAGCCGAACTCTGCATCACCTCCATAGGAAGAATCTGGGGCTTGGGCGGGTGCCCAGGGTTGGGGTTTTGTCAAGAAACCTCCAGCTTCCCCCACCCTGTGGCTGCTGAGTCAGGAGAGCACAGGGCGGACCCCAATCTCAGCCCCTTCCGGCAGGCGGTGCGGGCAGGAAGCAGCCTGGAGAGCAGCCCTCCACAGGCCACCAGCCACTCCCCCCGTCCCGGGACATTCCACCTGTGAGGCCAGCAGCAGCCGGGGACCCCAGGGGCCAGGGCCCACAAGGGGTATGGACCTGTCCACACCCTTGCTACACCTCTCCACTGGCTGGGACCCCAATGACCACTCACAACAGCCTCGAGAGGAAGGAAGGGAAGTGGGAGTCCAGGGTAGGAGTCTACCTCCCAGTCTCAGTGGGGACAGGCTGCCTGCCAGGCAGGACAAGTTATGCTCAGGGGTGGGACACACAGGTCCGGCTGGCAGGCTGCTGGGCTCAGCACAGCCGGGTGCCCACCATCAGGTCACTGTGTCACGCTGGAGGGCAAAGAGGGCGCCAGGGACACGACATCAGCTGACCAGGCATCACCCGCGGGGAGGAAGTGCCTTTTCCCACAGTGAGCTGAGGGCCTCTCTGCTGGAAGGGGAAGGTGGCCCAGGAGCGGGACCCTCACTGGGGGCGGCACTGGGTGGGGGCAGGGCAAGGCCCGAGGCTGGGTGCCCGCCCACCCAGGAGCATCCTTTTTTCACGGACAGTGGAACAGCAGACTCACCTCCAAGACCACATCAAGCCTGCACCCAGCGACCAGGAAATCTCAGGCCAGCAGAGCAGGGGCACACCCTGCACACACACACACCCCCATCAGCCATGCATGAAATCCTCCTCTCCAGAGGCGGAGCCCCCACTCAATGCGCCCCATTCCCACACCCCGGGGGCAGTACAGAGTCTTTGGAAGCGTCAGCCTCCCCTTCAGCTGGCCCTCAGGACAACTCCAGCAGCAGGGCCTCTGACCACACCGCCCGATGAGGGTCAGAGAGGGAGACGCAGCGCCCAGGCGCACAGCTCGGAGGGAACGATGGGGCCTCACCATGGCCCACAGACGGCTTCTGGGGCTCCACAGCTGGAGCCCCCCGCTCGCCGGGCTCCCAGGAGTCCTTGGGAGGGCAGGGCAGGTGGAAAACCTGTGATCTGCCTCTCCAAGAAGGGTGCATCGCCTGGCAGCAGCGCAGGATTCCGTTTCCTGCAGCCGATCAAAGGATTACCCGAGGACCCCGGGGCACACGTGCTCACCCCGCCTCCCACACAGCTGCACAGCAGCCTGGGCAGGACGGCAGACACCCTGGGTGCTCGGCTGAGCCAGCTGGGGCCTGGAGAACAGAGGGGGCCGGCGTGTCCGCTCTCTTCTCAGCTAAACCCCCCACGCCCACTGGGCGCTACCAGAGCTGCCAACAGCAGCCATGCCACGCAGGCCCTGGAGGTCACACCTGGTGCCACACCCCACCAGGATCTGCACGCACTAGACCCTCAGCAGGCGGCACAGACCTTGGCCTCACCCTGCACACCCTGCCCGCCATCAGCCAGGCGCCCCCACTGAGGATGGGAGAGGTGGCTTTGCAGGCCAACTGCTACACCCCGTCTCTTGTGGGACCCCGGTTCCCTGTGCCTCCGCTTCCTGTCTGCAAAACACAGAAGACGCCCAAGGGGCCGTTCACCCACCCAGCTGAGCAGCATAGTCTGGGGTCCCCAGGTGCCCAGCCAGCAGCACCCACTCCAGGCAGCCTTGGCAGATAACACCTGAACAGGCCCCACTAGAGGTGGGGCTGGCAGACCCGGCAGCACTGATTCCTCGGCAGGAGAAGCCAGCGCCAGGGCGGACCAGGTCTGAACAAGCTGCCGACCCTGCCCTTGCCACACCCTGCCCAGCCAGGCCCAATCAGGTACTTATACACCCAAAGTCCACGTCCCTCCCCACCCAGCCAACACCTCTGGCAGGAACAGAGGAGACACAGGGAAACTGAGTCACATGCCAAGGCACACCCCACCAGCACACCCCGCACACAGCCATGCCCAGAGGCAGGAGGGGCCACCCGGCACAACCACCAAAAAGAGCTCATCAGCTCCAGGTGTGCGGGGGACAGCTGCACCGCCAAGCCCTTCTCAGGGTCTCCCGCCTCTCTGTCTCCGTCTCACCCCCCTGGACTGACGTCCAGGCCCGGCCAGGAAGCCGGGTGGAGACTGGAGGGGGCGGGGGGGTGGCTCTCTCACCCAGAGTTGCTAAAAAGAGCCTACAGGGAAGTAAAAATAGGAAATAAAAATAAAATTGCTCCGGCCAGCCCTAGTTGTTTGTGTAGGAAGCAAGGCATCTCTGCCTCCCAGGGCGGCCTCTGCCTGGGCCCTCCCAGATGAGGGGAACCCCTCCCCTCCACCGTGCCCGCCTGCCGGCAGGCCGCCCACCATGGGACGACAGGCAGGCGCCCCACCCGAGGCAGGAAATGTCCCAGAGAACCTGGGTTGGAATGCTGGCCCTGCCATGGGCCAGGAGGAGCCTCCCCCTGGGGAACTCGGACTCCTCCCCAATAGCCAGGTCCAAGCCCCAGCTACTCAAGCCCCTCTGCCCCCAGCAGTCAGGGGACAAGAGTGCCAGCCTGGTCTCTCGGCTCGCCCACACAATCAGAGGAAGTCCCTCTCTCTCTGTTCTTGCTAAGCCTTTCCAGGTTCACACCAGGCTCGCGTGACGGTCCCCGGCCTCAGGATGGACTGGCTGCTCCCCTAGGAACCCAGGCTGCACAGAGAAGGCACCTAGAGCCCAGCACCCCAGGGAAACCGAGGGGACAGCCATCTGAGGCACAGCCGGGACAGTCACCTAAACTCTCCTCCGCGACGTGAGATCTTCACACAGGCTCAGTCAGTGAGACTCGTGTGGACCTACGCTCACCACTCACTCAGTGGGGTCGGCCAAAGCCCGGGTGAAGGAAACAGATGGCCACAGCGGTCAGGCCCCGCAGCAGCGGGCACAGCCACGGGAACCCCAACAGTCTGCGCCCAACAACTGCAGCGTCCACACCACACCCAGGAGCCCATAGTCCCCACCACTGAATGAGGTTCACGGTCCCCACAGCCCTCCAGGGGACGGACCCTGCCTGAAGAGTTCAGTCTGAAGCTCCCCGGGACAGACAGGGGTCTACCTGGAACACAGAATGCAGGTCACACGTAGACACAGTTCACAAAGACACCCACCTCCACACACAGACGCTACGCACACTCAAGGCGGCAAGCAGGCACAGGGATGCACACACACACACAGACGCTGCGCACACTCAAGGCGGCACGCAGGCAAAGGGATGCACACACACACACACAGACGCTGCACACACTCAAGGCGGCACGCAGGCACAGGGATGCACACACACACAGACCCTGCGCACACTCAAGGTGGCACACAGGCACAGGGATGCACACACTCACACAGAGATACTGCAAACACTCAAGACTGCACGCAGGCACAGGAATGCAGACTCACACACAGACACTGCATACACTCAGGGCAGCACGCAGGCACAGGGATGCACACACTCACACGCAGACACTGCACACACACTCAAGGCTGCACACAGGCACAGACATGCACACACTCATACACATGCGCTGTGCACACACTCAAGGCAGCACGCAGGCACAGGGATGCACACACACAGATGCTGTGCACACACTCAAGGCTGCACACAGGCACAGGCATGCACACACTCACGCAGACGCTGTGCACACACTCAGAGCAGCACTCAGGGGCACACTGTACCAACTCACAGCAGCAGCAGTATAGGCACATGGACACATGCTCACACACAGACACTGTAGAGACTCACGCCATCACACAGGTACACACACACAGACAGTGGACGCTCGTAGCAGCACACAGGTACACAGACACACCTGCAGACTCACTGGCTTCCACAGGGACACGGGCACCCCCACTCACACAGGCCCAGGCGTGTACACACACTGACTTACACACCTGCCCTCTGGCTCAGACCCCAGCCATTGCACAGGGCACCTGTGGACACCCTGGCCCAGAGTTCTGGTGTCCAGAGCAGAAGGATCTGCAGAGGCCAGAGTGACCAAGCACAGGCAGGAAAGGAGCGCACAGAGGGCCACACGCCCAGCACCCCACCCCTGGTTCCTCTGCCACATGGACACCAGGCTGGAGACCCCTTGAGTCAGCAGAGAGCAGGGGTTGATCCCAGCCCCATGAGCCCCAGACACCAAGGTGACCCAGGAAGGGGCTCTGCCAGTCCTGTCCAGATGCCTGTGTGACACCAGCAGCCTGGGCTCCTCAGAGCCCCCAGGTCCCACGGGCAGGGACTGCTGCTGGCCAAGCGCGGGGGCCAGCGGGAGGCAGACAACAGCGGGGACACAATCCCAGCCCTGTTCTCAGGCAGGCGGCCAGTGGAACCTGCAGGAGGGGGCGGCAAGCGGGAGGCGGCCCAAGAGGGCGAAAGGGTCACCAGGGGAGGGAGTCCCGGGCAAGCATGCAAGGGCCTGGGAGCTCCGCACTCTGGGTCTTCAGAGACCCCAGAGCTCCAGCGCCTGCTCTGTTCCCCACCCCAAGGTGGCGCTTCACAGCTGGCCACGGGGGAGGGGGTGCATACTGCCCCCTGATAATGAGCTTCCTGCTTATCAGCCCAGGCCAGGGCCAGGGCCACGTGGCCTCAGGAGCTGTCCCCTCCCCCAGCCCACCACTGGCTGTGAACGTGTCCCTGCTGCCCAGCACAGGAGACGCAATAACTCCACACGTGGGTAAGCCCCAACAGGGGCCTGCAGGCAGTGACAGCCCGACTGTCCACCGGAGCTGTGGCCGCCAGACACAGTCAAGGAGCACCCTGTCCCCGAGAGCTTCAGCCAGCAGGGGGTCAGCGGTGACCCTGCTCACGACCCTACGACCTGGGTCTGTGCACCCAGAAGGGCCTGCGTGGTCTGCGGGCAGGACTCGGATCGCGCCGACACTGGGCCTTCCTGTTAATAAGCCACACGGCACCCCATCCATGGAAGCAGGACCCACAGTCCCAGATACAGCGCTGGGGAATGACGCACAGTGGGCCAGCATGGTCACGTGCCACACCCCATGAGGAGAAGGGACGTGAGGCCAGCAGGACTCAGCTCAGAGGGGGGCCCACTGAATCACAGCCAGGCCTGGCCTCGCCTGGGCCCTCCAAGAGCTAATCACCCAAGGCCAGCCACCTGTGGCCCCCTGCACACACGGTCCCCACCAGTGCAGAGCTCCAACCCAGCCGGCAAGACCAGTCACACACCTGTCCCCCTCGTGGGCGGAGGCCAGCCAGGGGTGGCTAGGCTGCAAGGACGCTGGTGGCCACTGTCCGGGCTGTACACACAGCGCAGGCCAATGCCCACTCACTGACCCTGGGACCCAGGGGTCATCCAGAGGATGCGGACTGGGGGCTGCTGGGGGGCGGGGGGTCATGCTGGGTCACAGGAGCCCCATCCCCAGGCCAGCCGGCTGCCAGTGGCGGCCACTGACACCCCACAGCCCTTCACCCACTTCCCTCTGCAGCCGCCACCCCCGCTCCCCAGGGGCTGCAAGGGCAGGGCTGGGGCAAGAAGGCCTGGCACCAGCCGCCTCCTGCGCCTCGCCTGGTCCCACGCCCTGCAGCCCACGGCTGTCCTTAGCAGCTGCACTGAGAACAGGCCCCTCAGCATCACCAGGGAGGCCCCTCCAGCCAACGGCCCTCCTGCCTGGTAAAAGCCCCCGTGCCTCTGACCTGGACACCTTTGGACCGGGCTCCTGCGGCAGCCCCACTGCAGCACAGTCACATCGCTCCTCCCGGTCCCCGGGTGCAGCCATCGCTGGGCCACTCCACTCACCCGGCCCCAACGGCCCCCACTCCCCGTCACCTCCGGCCCCCCGACCCCGGCGCCCTGCCTGCGTCTCACCCGGCCTCCTGGCCCCCACCCACTTCGCAAGTCCCAGACTTTCCCTGGCAACTCATCACCCCACTCGCCAGGCAGTCCCAGGCAGCTGTGGACAGAGGTCCTGATGGACACCAGAGGCATGTCCCTCATCTCCTGGCGCCATGCAGGGTTAGCACAGGAAGCTGAGCCGTGTGACGCCACCATCTCACTTCCAACCGGAGCCTGCCCTCAGCACCTGCGTATAGTGTGGTCAGCGAAGCAGCCTAAGGGAGAGAACCACTGGGCACCCCAAATCTCGGAGCTGACATAGGTGATGGCACTATCACCGGGCTCTGTCCCAGAAGCCTCTGATGACACAAATGTAACATGTAGAGATAAGGGTACAGACTTCATGGCAAACTCCTACACACCCTTCACAACCCGATTCAGAAGGCCCAACCCATCACATACCCCCAGCAGCTCCTCCTCTCACCACATTCCCTCCATCCCCCCCAGACAGAGGCAAGGAGTCAGCCCTGACTCAGTGCCACTTCAGGCAACACGTCCTGACACTCGTGACCACATACATCTTTATCCACTTCACCACCACAAGGCGGAGGCACAGGAGGACCTCAAGAAATCCTGCCTCAGGTGGCCCGTGCCACATGGCAGCCCGGGGCCGCCCAGCCAGCTGCCCGGGGCACCGCGCTCAGCTCCCTGTGCCCTGGGCCAGCAAGAGCCAACAAATGAACACAGATGGGCAGACGGACAGACAGCAGGCAGTCCAGAAGTCTGCCCTGACACCCACAGCCAGCGAGACACCCGTAACAGTGGGAGGGGCCCAGTCACCACACGAGCAGGGCCCTGGTCCCAGAGGAAACCCAGTTCTGTCCCTATTGAGGGCAGCAGCACCAGCAGCCGGTCCCCACAGTGGGCACTCCCACATCACTCCAACGGCCAGAACGGTCCGAGGAGCCCACAGCACAAGGCCCAGCTGCGCCCAGAACCACCCCTCCCCAGCCAGCGGACGTGGGGGGCCCCCGTCTCCTCCGCGGGGACAGGGCACCCCGTCATGTCACTCTGATCCCGGAGGCCCGCGGGTGGGGAGCCCGGGAGTCAGCACAGAGCATTAACTCATTCAACAAACATCACGCGGCCCTGCACCGCCAGGCCGTGCACTCAGCAGCAAACAGAACCGGTGTGGCAGGCAACTCCCATGGACGACGGGCGCGGGCTGCCAGCAGTGTGGACCGGGAGCCCAGGCCCCGCCGGGAAGACCCACGTGTGCCAGGGGACGCCGGCCCAGCATCCTGCCCTCCGCCGCCTGGCATCCCTCCTTCTGTCCTGCCAGCAGGGAAACCAGGATCAAGAAGGTGGGGCCAAGTGGCACGGGCTGGTCATGTCGGCACTCTGGAGGCTGAGGCAGGGAGATCTCAAGTGTGAGCTAAGCTGGGGTGACACAGTGACACGGCAAGACCCTGCCTCAAAATCAAAACCAAAACGCAGGCTGGGGGTGTAGCTCAGTGGAAGGCCCCGGGCTCAATGCCCAGGACTACCAAAAAGAGAGGCCAGGATGACGCTCACCAGCACAGGGCAAGGGACAGACCACGGCCCCAGTGGGCCACCAAAGTCACTCCAGCGGCCTGCAGAGGTTCAGCTGGGAGGTGGGGGGAGAGTTTCTCGGGTCCCAGGGGACCCTGCGCCCAGAGAGATGAACCAGCAGGTGGAGGGAGGGAGGACAGACTGCCCCCTCCACTGGCCTGAGGTGGCCTGGCGCCAGCGACCATGGCCTACCTCCCCGCCCTTCTGTTCCTCGACCTTGATCCCAGGCAGAAAGTCCGGGTGGAGGGGCAACTCCACCCCTCCCGTGGACTCTGCCCGCTCAGAGCCGCTGTCCTCCACCCAGCCCGGCGAGGGGCAGGGGCCAGCCCAGGCGTCACGCGGGGTCCCGGGCAGCAGCCGGGATGGGCTAGATGCAGGGACCCATTGGCAGCAAGGAAGCGACCCTCCGTGCCTCGACCCAGCGGCCCCAACAAGGGCCACACGCACCGGAAGCTAGTGCCGCGCTGGGGAATGACGCACAGTGGGCCAGCATGGTTACGTGCCACACCCCATGAGGAGAAGGGACGTGAGGCCAGCAGGACTCAGCTCAGAGGGGGGCCCACTGAATCACAGCCAGGCCTGGCCTCGCCTGGGCCCTCCAAGAGCTAATCACCCAAGGCCAGCCACCTGTGGCCCCCTGCACACACGGTCCCCACCAGTGCAGAGCTCCAACCCAGCCGGCAAGACCAGGTCAGGAGACCCTGCCACTCACAGGGTCCTCCCAAAGCCCTCCAGGAGGACCCCTCCCCATGCCCAAGGGGTCCGACCCACTCTGTATCTACGGCTGGGGCCACAGTCCCTGGAGAAGAACTCACCAGCTCCCTCTACCTCCAATACATAGCCCATCCACCAAACTCCTGTTCATCCTCCACAACCGAACCCCATCACCTCCGTGAAGCTGCCCTGACTTCTCCAACTGAGGCCCAGAGAGGTGAGTTTGCTAGCTCCAGGCCATATGACACCCAACTGAGAGCTGGCACTCATTCACAACATGGGGTAGCCTACGTCACCAGTAAGCGTTAGAATGACGCCAGGAGACAAGGCAGGAGAGGCCAAGGGGACGCCTGACCCTGGATCTTGGCCTGGCTTCCTTTCCAGAAGCAACAGGGAGCTACAGACAGTTCCAGGCAGACCTCGGGGAGGAAAAATTACCCCTTGCTTACCATCCCCATCCCTCGGGGCCACTATTTCTGTGACACACCTCCTCCGTCTGAAGTGCGCACAACACTCTCTGTTCAAGGTCAGAGCTGGCCCAACTGGGGTGATCGTGCGACCCCGCCCCCACCCACTGGCTCAGGGGCTCAGTTTTTTGTGCCCCAAAGACCCTCCCTGGCCAAGCCTAGATCCTGTCCCCTGTGGCCATTCCCCAAAGAGCTGGTCCCAGCCATGTGGCCACCACCCATGAGAATGACACCCAGGAGTCAGAAGCAGAGGCAGAGGCCTGGAGCTGCCAGGAGGTCAAGAGAAAGGACCTGGCTAGGGCATACCGCCAGCCGTCATAGGGCAGGACCAGGGTCTGTCCTAACCCCACTCCTGCATGGACATTAGCTCCCTGACACCTTCTGCCTGAGCCACACAGGACTAGGGACTCAGGAAACCCCCCACACCTGAAGATCTCTGCAGCATCCTCTGTGGACAGCAACCCACAGATTCCCCAGCTGAGGCCGGCAGAAGGGGTGGCACGGGGAGACCATCTGCAGGAAGGAGTCCTAGCCACGGGCAGAAGCTCTCCTGTCCCCCACAGCCAGGGAGCTAGGGCACCTGCCTGCCACCCTGAACCTCCTGTCCTCACCCCAGCACAGGCACATCCTCCCCAACTCAGGGCCATCCAGAGACAGCTGAGCTCAGGGATGGTTCACCCCGGTGCTGGTGCTGTGCCCGCGTGGTCACCGGCGCAGGCTGCCCAGTGCTCAGCCCTGTCCTGGTGACACAGAGCCAGCCAGGAGAGCAGGGCTGAGGTCTCCTCTAGCCCCCTCCCGGGCCCTGCCTCAAGGAAGCCTCAGAGGCACACCCACGGGGCAGTGACCAGCGGCCCTGAAGCCCCCCCACGGCGTGGTCTCCCACAGCCAAGTGAGGACCCCGAATGTCAGCAGACGTCGCAGTAGGAGCCAACAGCAGATCGAATCCTCAGCTGTGGACTCCAGCCAGCTCTCGCTACCATGCACAGGAAGGGGGCCACAGAGGGCATCAGTGGGCTGAGGGAGGGGGCCAAGCCCGCCTGCAGACAGTAACGGCGGGTGGCGGGGGGAGGGGGGGCCAAGGGCACATCTAGCTAGTCCGGACCAGGAGCCATCAGGGAACCCACAAGCCGAGACTCTGCCACCTGGGCTGTCACCGCCTGACCTCTGCCCGGGGCCAGCACGGACACTTAAGCTAAATTGGTCAATTATGGGATACTTAAATCCCTCCCCAGGGCTTCCCAGCCTCCCCCGCGTTCTGGGCGGCAGCACCAGGAAACAGTTGAATCAGTAACCTCATTACAGCCCCACGCTGCACCCAGCCGGCTTTGAACTCCGCGGGGGGTTATCCGTGGCCACCACGGGATCACACACGCCTGGCCCCAGCCCAACTCACCCTCCCCTCCCTCTCCTCTACCTTTCCGACCGCCACGGCCTCCACTGACACCCACCAGCCCAGACCCGAGCCCAGGCAGAGGCAGGGAAACAGGCCTCACTAGACAGTAGGCTCTGGGCTCCAGAGTCCCCTGCAACCCGGGTCAAGAGGACCTGGGGGGTTGGGGTCACGATGGAAGGCGCCTTGAGCACAGACAGGGATGGCCACAGGAGGTAACCCCCTCACGTGGGGACCCACAGAGCCTGACCCCAGAGGGTCCCCAGGGCTCCATCCTCCGGCTCCCAAACCTGATCTCCACCGTGGCCCTTGTGGGCTAGGCATGGTCCGCATGGGCAGTCCTCCCCAGCCCCACCCAGTGCTCTAGGCCTCCACGACCTCCCCAGCCACAGTCTGGCTGGCCGGCTGGCTTGACCACCTAACAGTTCTGTCACCTTCTGCCAGGACCACACTCACCCAATGTCACCAGCCCCAAGCCACAGGGTCTCAGCTGAGGAGGGGCATGGCTGAAGGACAGGCCAATGGCCTGCGGACCAGGACGGGCCAGATGTGCTTAGCGTGTGCAGAGCATTGCACGTCATGTCACCACGTGGCGGCTCCAGCACCGACACCCCCCCCACACCAGGCTCACCTGGTCCACTGCCACCTCTCCAGCCTGCCAGACCCTCCCCCCTTTATCTGCCCCAGGTGGCCTCCCTTGGCTCTGGCTGCCCCTGCCACCCCACCCTCCACCTGGCAACATGCCCCTCCACCAAAGCCCACAGGTGAGGGTGTAGGAAGCCCTCTGCCACCCCTGCCTGGGGCCCGGCGCGCACTCCAGACACTGCCACTGGCAGCCTGGGTCCTCCTCCGGAAGGGCTGTCACAACACAACACCGTCAGGTCCCAGGACAGCTGGCTCTGTCCTGCACGTAGTGTGCGCGCACGTGTGTCGTGCACACACAGTGGGGACAGGGACTGCAGAGATGTC
Source organism: Ctenodactylus gundi (assembly GCA_004027205.1). NCBI lineage: Eukaryota > Metazoa > Chordata > Mammalia > Rodentia > Ctenodactylidae > Ctenodactylus > Ctenodactylus gundi. The sequence continues at coordinate 91,166 of PVKB01003764.1, forward strand.
CAGTCCCCTCGCCTCCTCGGGGACCCAGTATGGTGGTCTGACTTGGTGCCCTCCCCTAGGTCTCCTGAACTTGCTGCCAGACAGCCCTGCCCTGGCGGGGAGAAGAGGGACCCTAGGTCGTGCCATCCTCAGAGGGTGTCCCTAGCTGCCCGTGCAAATGAGAGGACTCCTGGAGTGGGGACCAAGGGTGCCCCTGCTCCCCAGCTTCCCAGAGTCCCAGGGCCGGGAGTAAGAGCTGTCACAGTGAGACCTCAGCCCCGCCAGCCCCCCACAGGACAAGACTCGTTGACACAGGCAGAGACCGCAGGCCGGAGGGCAGCTTCGGAGGGTGCTAAGGGAAAGGAACATGAAAAGGCAGCCCAGAGGGACCACAGGGCCGGGCCAGGCCCGGAACAGAGACCCCAGCGTGGACAAGAGACGCACAGGCGGGGGCTTGGTTTGCCTCTTCCCCCCCCCACCCCCGCCAGCCTCCGAGCAACCTCTGCGGGGCCCAGAAATGAGGTCCCCAGTATACAGCAGCTACCCCGGGGCCGACCCAGCCGTGTCCTCCCCGGGCAGGTGGGTCAGGGACGAGACCTGGGGCGAATCAGGACCGTGGGGGCTGTCAGAACCAGCTGGGACCCTGACTCAGGCCCAGGGCCACCTGCCTCAGGGACCTGGGACACGGGCCAGCACCTGCCGAAGCAGCACCAGGTGAACGAGAGGGGGTGGGGGGAGCCAGTGCGCGCGCGCCGGCCTGCACACATGCGTGCGGCCCGGGCCGATCTTCCTTAGCACTTTCTGCTCCATTTCCTACTCATTCAGCTGCTGAGCTAGACAATTGCTTTGTGACTCTAGGGTGCAATTTCCCTGTCTGTGAGGCACTGGGGCACGGCTGCTCAGAACATCTCGAACCACTCGGCTCGGGTGGGTGTGCGAACGCGAGGCCCACGCCCACTCCACAACGCCGCCCCTGCAGCAGGGCTGGGCTGGTCCGGGAACGGGCTTCAGGGCAAGGTCCCCGGGGCAGGTCTGGCCCAGCTCGGCTCAGGGGCTGTGTCTTCTGTGTCTGCCCCACACGAGGTAGCGCCAGCCACCTTCCGGGCCGGCGTGGTCTAACCACACAGACCAGGTCCCGCCTTGGCCCAAGCTGGAGGCGCTGGCGGGCCCGGCCGCAGGCCTCACCTTTGGAAAGGGGCACGCACCCCACAAATAAAGCTGCAGGAGGTTCCTGTCTACGAGGATCAGGCAAGAATGTCCACTTCACAGACAAGACCGTCGAGGCGACTTTCCTGCCCTGCCCGTCCTTGGAGGCCAGCCCTCTGTGGCTGGGGGGAGGGGGGGAGGGGGGGCGCTGTGGTCATTCCAGACCATGTAAACAAAGTCACACAAGGACTGACAGTGAGGGCAGCAGAGGCTGGGAGCGTAGCTCCTGAGGTGGGAACAGGGCGGGCTGGTGGGTAAGTAAGGGCCTCTCCCACAAACCGCCCACGCACTCACGAAACCAACCTGTTATACGTGCGGGACAGAAGTCTGCGGAGGGTCCTGAGTGGGCACCAGCCTGCAGAAGGCCAGTCCAGGCATGTGCAGCCTGGACAGGGCAGTTGGTCCAAAGGCTCTCAAGGCCTGGACCCCTACCCCACCCCTGTCCTGGCCAATAGCCACTTCCCACAGAGAAGGGCCAGTCACTGGGATGCCCCCAAGCCCTGTCCCACAAACGTCAACCCAGCACAGGAGGAAAGGAGGGCCGGTTTCAGCTTGTCCTGGTTCCAAGCCAGGGAGGCCCCTGCCCTGAGGCATGGGGACAGCAAGACCAGGCCCGGGGCTCTCCGCGGGACCAGGCCCAGCTGGTTCTGAGCCCCCCCACCCCGTCCTAAAACACTCCAACTCCAGCCGGATTCCACCCACCCATGAAATGCAAGTCCAGGCAGGCACCACTGGCGGGTTGGGGGTAGGGGGTATGTGAACCTTCCGCCCCATGCTGGTGTCACCTTCCAGGTAGCTAGAGTCCGTCCCATCCGATCCAAAGCCCACAGCCCCCTAGGGTTCACAGCCAGACTTATTCTGTGCCCTCACAGTGATTCCACGAGCCTCGAAGACAGGAAATGAAGATCACCCACCCAACCTCCCGCACAGCCACACAGGGGCTGGAGAAGGCCTGGCAGAGCGATCGGGCCTCCCAGAAGCCGTGGCAAGCCCACTGAGGACCTGACGGACAGGAGGAGCCGGCCCAGTAGCCGCCTGTGTACCCGACTGCCGGCTCAACCCCGCACCCCACACGGCAAGGCCTAGGCCGGGTGCTGCGTGGGGCCCCTCCTCCCTCCGTGGCCCACCCTGGGAGCCCATGCAGGGCACTCAGCTGCAGACAAGGACACCGGCCAGCATCGGAGGGCCACGTTCCTCACCCTAACTCTTTCCTAGTCAACAAACTGAGCCTGCTCCGGAGTTTACCAGAACAGACGCCCAGTCGCAATGCCCAGGCCTACCCTGCCCAAGCAGCTTCGGCAGGCTGAGCTGGACTCCAAGCCCAGCCTCTGGGAGTCACGTGACCCTGTTATTTCAGGAGGCCCCGGAATGTGCTCTATTTCGGGTCCCAGGAGCTCTGATGTTACCAGAAGCCCCTCACCAGACTCCAAGTTCACCCAGGTTCCACAGTGTTCCCCCAAGGGTGGTATGAGGGGCCTGCGTAGCTCTGCTTCAAATGGGCCACTGGCAACAGCGAGGGTCTGGTGCGCTCTGAGACCTTTGGACTGGGCAGGCTCAGCCTTCAAGTCCCACCACCCAGGCGAAGGCCAGCCCAGGCCTTCTCCCCAGCAGGCATGGAGCAAGGCCAGGAAGCACGGCTGCCCGGGGCAAATTCCCCAGCCTCCTTTTCTTCCAGATCGGTCCCACACCGACCAGTTCAGAGGGCGGCTGAAAGGCCCCGCAGCCAGGCATGCTGGGAGGAGGAAGCCCTCTTGGCCCCAGACCCCAAAAGTGGCCAGGCAGCTCAGAGACACTGAGGGCTTCCCAGCAGCTCCCGGTCTGCCCCCGGCGGCTGGCAGGGCCCTGGCTTGTCCGACACTCACCCCCCACGAGGGATTAGGCTGTGTTGACAAAGGGCTTAGGCAAGTAGCCGCTTAAATGGACCTTCAACTGCACTGGACTTCAGATCGGTCACACGCTTAGGAAAAAATAAAATGTAATCAGAGCCCAGGACTCTCTGCTCAGCCCTGGGGCTGCCCAGAGGCCACCAGCTAGGTCTGAAGAGCCACCACTCCAGGAACACAAGCCTCCTTGTCAGGGGACGGTCTACTCAGGCCCCTGGGGCAGCGGCTCTAGAGGCTCAGCCTCTCCTCTGTGTGTGGGGACACCAGCACAACCATCCTGCAGCCTGCCACCCTCACTCCTGGTCCGTCATGTGCCAACTCCTACCCCTAGCCCTCCTCTTCCCGGGACATTAAGGACAGGGACTTGTCCTGTTCCTGGGAGCTACACAGTACAGCCGGGCCCTGAACTGAGCACTCCTGCTCCAGAGGGGATCCCTACAGAATCCAGTTCTGAGAGACAGAGAGAGGACACGTGCGAGAAGGCTCTGAGAGAGGAGATGTCACGGCACAGGGGAGCCCTGGCCACACTCCCATGCAGCCTGACAGTAGATAACTCAGCTTCACACCCCAAGGCTGGGATTTCCAATTCCAGACCCAGCACTCTGTGGCCTCTGAGCTCAGCCTCTACTGGCCAATGTTCTCGTCTGCAAGAGGACCGTGAGCATCCAGCCCCGGAGGCTGATCTGAGGCTCGCTGGGGGAGCAACTTCAGCCCTGAGCCCCACAAAGAGCTGGGAAGTAAGTCGCAGATCTGACAAAGTTGGGGTCTCCACCCGAGTCCCATTTGCAACAGGCCTGCCCTGCACTATGACTGGCCAGGGTCCTGAGCCCCTGGCCCTTCCCTCCTGTGGGACAGCCGCGCAGTCTTACACACACACCCCCCCCAGGCCGTGTAGGCTCTGGGCACCTCCAGGGAGGCAGGCAGGGGGCACGTCCAAGGGGCCACGGTCAGTCAGCAGGTTTGGTTCGCTACCAGCCCTCATTTCCATTCAACGTGAATCCCTCACCAGCCTGACAGCCTGGCTGCCAGCCCCGCCACTAAATTAATATCCTTCCCGGAGCTCATTTACAACCCCCCTCCCCAGGGAGAAGCAGTGGGTGGGAGGCCGGCCATGCCCACCCTCCGGAGCCGGGTCCAGGGCCTGGAGTTGGCAGGCAGTCCAGACTGGAAGCGCAGGGTAGGATGGCACCAGAACAGGAAAACTGACCCTCCTGCTCTGAGCTGTCCTCCCCCGAAGGCAAGACCAGGCCTTGAGAACAGCCGGGGTGCCCGTGCGAGTGCCCAGCTTCAGCCCCGGTGCTCCTGTGCCCAGCCGACCTCACGCTGCGGCGGGAAGCTGGGTCGCGGCGCGCTTTCCCGGGACGCGCACACGCCGAGGCCGGCGGGGCCTGCTGGAAACGCCACCCCGGGGAGGAGGAGGGCGCAGACCGTCCCGGTGCCAGGCAGGCCCGGAGCCCGGGCGGGCGCAGAAGTTGCTCCTCCGGCTGCGGCGGGCTCCGGCGCGGCCTGGCCGCCGCGGGGCGCGCGGGGCGCGGGGCCCACGCCGCCGGGGACCCGGGGCCGCTCCGGGCGCCCCGCGAGCCCACCCCCGCCCCCGGCCCGGCGCCCTCACCCCTCCCCGCCCGCCCACCGGGCCCGGGAAAAGTTGCCCCGCGCCCACCGCGCTCCGCGCCCGGCGCCCCGACTCCCGCGAAGGCCGAGGAGGGTGCGCGGGGCCGGACACCCCCGCGGCGCCGCGCACGCGCCCCGCCGGGCCCGGCCCGGCCCGGCCGGCACTCACCGAGCGGCAGGAAATGTTTGGTGTCCATGTCTGCCGACTCACTCCCGCCCGGCCGGCGGCGGAGCGGTGGGCGGTGGCCCGGCGGCCCCCGGCGCGGCCAGCCCGGGCCCGGGCGGCGGCGAGCGGCGGCGGCGGCGCGCGGAGGCCGCGGCGCGGCGAGTTGTTGCAAAAGTCGCCCAACAATGTAAACTACTTGTGCCTGCGCGCCGCCGCCGCCGCGCGCGCCCGCGCCCCGCGCCCCCGCCGCCGCGCGCGCCCGCGCCCCGCTCCGGCCCGGCCTGCCGCTGGGGGGGCCGCGGGGGGCCCGCGACGGGCGCGGACTCGGCGCAGCGCCGCCGCCCGCCCGCCCCGCGACAGCCGCCCGGCGCCGAGTTGCGAGCGCCCCGCCAACTTGCGAGTTCGCCCCGGCCGAGGGCGCCCGGGCCCGGGGCGGCGGCGGGGGAGGAGGCCGGGCGGGGCGGCGGCGGCGCGCGGGAGCAGGATTCCCGGCCTGCCCAAAAAGCCGCGGCCCGGTGGCGCGGCGACGGCGGAGGAGGAGGAGGAGGAGGAGGAGGAGAGCGGGGCTCGGGGCCCGGCGGCCCGGCCATTGTCTGCCGCGGACGCACAAAGAGAGGCCGGCGTGGCCGCGCGGGGACCCCGTCCACCCCGCAGGCCCCCGCGCCGGCTGCGCTCCTGGGGAAACTGAGGCCGGGCCTGGCGATCGGCTCGCGGCCCGGGCACCCCCTCCCCCGCCCGCCTTCCGCAGACCCCTCCCCAAAATCGGGGGCCTGGGAGGAGGTTGCCTCTGTGGCCCGAGGCTATTTTTATACCGTGGGTAGTTTAGGCCCTGACTTTTAAATTCACGCTTTGTTTGTTTAAAAACGAAAGGAAGCACTCCTGCCCGAGGACAGCCTCAGCCTCCTCCGCCTTCCAGCCCGCCGCCCGGGCGGCTGGAATCCGGCTGGGTGTGAGCGACCTGAGCCCAGCCAAGCCCAGCCTCCGGCGCTGCCTCCCCCTGCCAGGCCTGCTTCCGTCGGGGAGGGCACTCCTCAGGGGGCACCCAAGGCACACAGGCTGCGCGTGGTGAGCTGGGGTGGCCCGGAGGGTGCGAGCAGGCGGTCACGTGGAGGGCTTTCCCTCACAAAGTGGCCGGCCTGGAGTGAGCCCCACTACCTGAGTGCACCACTGTGCTGTGACCATTTTTAGTGCCTCAGTTTCCATCTCTAGCATGGGACACTGGCAGGACCCTCCAGGAACTACACAGCTGTCACAGGAGGGTGGGAAGAGGAACCCACACGCATACATATACACACACAGGCCAAGGCCAGGTGACCCAGGTAGGCACCTTCCTCTTTCTGGCTTCCAGGCCCCTACCTGGGCTGCCCCACACGAGCCCTGTCCTGCCGGGTAGCCTTGTGTCCCCGGGACCATCCCTCCCGCAGCGGATGGTGGAAACACAGCGCTCACTGCTGTCCTGGGTCGTAGCCAGCCCGCCATGGCACAGATGAGGCCCCCTTATAGCCTGGGAAGGGCTGACACGGGACGCGGGGGAAGGGAGAGCTTGTGTGATCGCTGACACGTCCTAGGTGTGGACCTCGCGCCGGGCTAACCCGTCGCCCCTGGAGCAGCCCCTGGCTAGCTGCACCGTAGCCCGTGGCCCTGTCCTCAGGGGCTACGTCAGCCCTCCCCGCTCCGCAGAGCACAGGCGGTGCGGCAGAGCAGCTCCGGGCCGTGACAGCACTCCTTCCCTGGACACAGGGCCACGGAGTCCTGGCGCAGCCCATGGTCAGTGGGCACTCCATACCCCGCCCCATGACCCCCTAGGGCTAGCAGAGCCAGGAGAGCTGGTGAGGTAGAGTTTGCCCCACAGCGAGGAAGCTGACAGCAACATCTGAACCCAGGACCTGGTATGGGTCCTTAAAACCACCCCCTAGGCTGAAGGAGCAGCTAGAGCGCTTGCCTAGCACGCCCGGGCCCTGAGTTTGATTCCCCGGCGTTACATAAGCTGGGTGTGGTGGCCACACCCGTAATCCCAGCACTCCAGGCTGAGGCAGAAGGATTGTCATGAGATCGGCACCAGCCTGGGCTGCATAGTGAGTTCAGGACCAGACTACACCGGGAGTAAGACCCTGTCTCAAAAAAAAAAAAAAACAGGGCCCCGAGGATGTCAGCCCCTACAGGCCTATTACAGGGTCCCCAGACGGTGACCAGCCGATGTAGCACTGCCTTCCTAGCACAGCCCAGCCCTGGACAGCTCAACCAGAGTCGATCTCAGGACAGCCCCAGGAGGGACAAGGCTGGGCGGGGAGAGATACGTGAACGGGCTCTCTTTTTCGATGTCGTGGGTCATTCAGTCAGTCAACAAACATCCCCAGAGCCTGTCCCCGGGGAAGATGTGCCCAAGATGGGCAAGGCCTGGCCAGGCCACTCCCCTCCTGCACCATGGTTCCCTCACCTGTCGGGGGCATCCCCACTCACTGAGTCAGAGATGACGATGTGGGGACAGTCCAGCAGGAGGAGGGTTCAACAGGAGGCAGTGATTCATTATTTTGAGATTAGAAGGAAAGGGCAGTGCGCTGCCCACCAGGGACACAGCCCGGAAGAACCACAGGGTGCCCAGAGGAGCCACAGTTCTGAGGCAAGACCAGCGGGCAGATAGGAGTGTGGTGGGCCGTGACAGCGGGGCAAGGCCTTTCTAGCCAGGGGCCCAGTGGCTTCCTGGTGCTGGTCCTTGGGAGGGACACACTGGTCCAGTGGAGGCATGGGTGAGGTACAGGGCCTGGAGAGCTGGCATGGCCGTGGCCTGGGAGTGGGCAAGTGAGCACAGCCTGCCCCGACCCCAGCAGGCCCAGATGTGCCAGGCCGTGGTGGGGAGGAGGGAGGAGAGGCAGCCCAGAGCCTCCCAGGCTGGCTCTGGCAGCGAGGCCACTTCCCAGCTGCAGGCAGGCAGGCTGGGCACCCCCCCCAGCGCCTCATCCCTTGCTGTGGAAAACTGTTAGGACTGTTGGCATCAAGACAAGACCGGCAGGTCTTTGCCCCAGAGGAGGTGACACCTGGGAAAGGGGGTGACTCTGGGGAACCCGCCTGCCTCTCGCAGGAGCCCTAGGATTGGGGCAACGTGTGGGGTCCAGAACCTCAGTGTTTACAGAAAAGGGCAGTTCTTGGCCCCACATACCTCGCCTACAGGTAGAGGGGCAGAGAACCCAGGGAGCTGGGACGGGACGGGCCAGCCTGGAGCCCTGGGGCAGGCAGTACTGGGGAAGGGGGCAGAGAGCCCAAGGGAGAGAGCCGGGAATTCCCTCCACAAGCACACCCGTGGGGTGGGGGAACGTTCCAAGCTACCTGCTATTTCTGCGGCCACTGTTGTCCACTGTCCCTCTTCCTCATGGAGCCTCTGGTACAAACGATCCCCACAAACCACCGGCCCGGGATGTGTGGCTGCCCTGCACGAGGAACCAGGTCCAGGCTAACCATGGAAAAAGTTGCCCAGCCTTCCTGCCATGCCTCTGCGGCCAAGAATATTTTTGTAGTCGCGTCCACCTATTTATGGTGTAAGAGGGGTTTGTTTTCGTTTGTTGGGTGTTTTGAATCTCCCTGAGGGTTGCCTTTTCAAGGTGCCTTGGCCCACTCGGTGTGGCCCTCCGGGCCCAGTCTTGTCCACAGTCTCAACAATCACTCGAAGAATAATATTTTTAAAGGCTGGTGTCTGTGCTGCTGGGCACCCTGAGGCTGGAGGTGGCCAGTGAATGGCGAGACACAAGCGGTGCGCTGGACCACTGCCTGGGCCATGCCCAAGGAAGGTTCTGGGGCCAGAGCTGCTAACGGGTGGAAGGGTTGGGAGTACCGTGGGGACTCAGGCCCTCTGAGCCCATCCACCTGGATAAGGTGGCCTGTCCTCACGCCATCCCTGTCCCCAAGCACCACTGTGGCTCTGCTGGGGTAACACTTTCTACCTCTGGTGCAAGTAACTCCAGCTGGACTCAGGACGGGGAGGATTGGCCCTGAGAGAGGCAGAGTTGCTCAGCAGATGGGATTTCCCTGGGACTAGGAGCCAGGGGTCCGGCCCCACCCCACCTCCTAGTCACAGCCTATCTCTTCATTAAGAAAAAGCTGCCTGTGGACACTCGGGCTTCTGTCCTGCTGGGAGGAGGGATGAGCGGGGAGAGGGGGTCCAGGCCTGGGGGAGCACTTGCAACCCCCTAGGATGTAACCTGTTTCCCAAGCATTGGAGCAGTAGCCTGGTCTGCCCACCCAGACTGGTACGGGGAAAAGAGCAGTGAGGTGCCCACAGGGGCAGGTCCTCTGAGGGCAGCCAGCCGCCTCCATCACCAAAGCCCAGGAGCCCAGGCCATGGAGCAGAGGCTTGAGCAGGCCAAGAGAACAGGGCTTGTTTGTGGAGCGGGACCAGGATTTCAGGGCAGCTCTGGGCAAGGGCTGCAGAGAGGCAGGAAGTCTCAGAAGGCCTGGGACGGGGTCGGGCAGCTCAGAGGGTCCCAGGACGAGGGCAAGGTGTCTCTGAGGTGCTTCCCTGACTCCTGCTTCCCACCTGACAGATGGGGCCACTGAGTTGCCAGGGTCCCACTGCAGGTCACATGACTTGGGACCACCTGCCTGGCACTCCTGTCCCCAGAGGGCAGGTGCATCTCCACCCGCTCAGGGTATGCAGGAAGGTCAGAGGGCGCTGAGCAAGATCGCAGTCCAGAGACAGAGGGGACAGGAATTTGGGGAGTAGGGTGCCGGTGCCAGGGGCGGTAGCAGGAGGGGGTGACCAGGGTCTCATCTCTACGCCCCCATTCTCTGGTGGCCCTGTGACCAGAGCCCTCTCTGAACCCCTGTCCCCTCGTCTGCAATCCCAGAGGCATGTGGCATGTGACGAGGCTGTGACGACAGGAAACAGACGGTCGCGTGTCACCAGCCAAGGCGGGACCAGCCTGGGCTTCCACAGCAGCCTCGCCTGTCCGCAGACCGCGGCTCCGCCAGCCACACCGTGGCCCTCTCCGCGTGGCCCCTGGGGTGGAAGACAACCTGCCCGGCGAGGGCGCGGATGGCCAGCCATGGCGCCGTAAATCTCCCTCCGTCCCCATCCCGACGCGTAAGCGTGGATGAATACGGGCACCGCTGCCGCGTCCCCTCGCCCCGTGTCGTCGACTGGCTCCCATAAAGATAACGGAGATGATTCATAATATTTATTTGACAGGCATGATATGAACCATAATAGTCTGTTGGGATTAAAAATATCGGCCGGTCTCAGTCGCCCGCCGATGTGGTTTAAATATTATGTATGTGGCCGCTGCGGCTGCGGCAGGGGCGTGAGGAAAGATTATTGATGGCGCCCATAAAGAGGCGCCCTTCCGCGTTGAAGAATGGGGGGAAGGACCCTCGGCGTTGGCCCCATGCTCCTGGGCGCCTGGGGCAGCGGGATCCAAGCTTTGGACATGCTGTGCCCGGGCCCCAGCTGCCAGTGCCGGGCCATGCTGTTCATCGCTGCAGGCCAGGAGGGCCTGGGTGACTCCAGGCGGCAGCTCGGCCTGCAGAGGTGGGCATCCTCGCAAGAGGGGCGCCAGATCAGCCCCAGGCCCTGGGGAGGGGCTCAAGCAGGGGGACCCTGCCCTGCTCCAGGTGGGCCTGTCCCGGCCTCTGCCCAGCTAGGACAGAGCCGCAGCCCTGCCCCCAGCCGCACTCAGCTCAAACCCAGCTCCCGTTGCCCTGGGGATGAGGTCCACGCCCCTGGGCAGCCCTGCACCTCCTCCCTCCCTGAGTCATCCCCCCACCCTGCCCAGGGCGCAGGCCCAGGGAGCAGGACTGCGCGGCCTGAGCCCTGCACCATCCTCTGGACTGTCCCTCAGCGCTGGCTGTGCCACATTCCACTGGCGGGCTCAGCTCCTGCGTGGAGGGACCCGCCCAGTGCCCACTGCTCCCAGCTTGCCTGCTGTCTGTCCCTCTGGGAGCTGCGGGGACCGGGGGCTGGAGTCCCCACGTTCCCATTTCCTACCTTCAAGCCCTGTGTACACCGATCATGCCTTCCACACTTACATAAAGACAGTTCCCTCCCAGGGCCTCAGTTTACCTCTCGGTGCAGTGGATCTGGGGCCCTGGGATCTGGAGCCCTGGGAACCAAGGCACATGGATCACGGGGAAGACCCTTCAGGTTTGCTGTAGAAAGCCCCCAAATATGTGGCCCTGAGAAAAAGCTCCCCAGGTCCAGCCCTGCCCTGGCTAGAGAGACAGCAGGCTCCAGGGGCCCAGTGCACAGGCTGATGGATTAGGCATGTGTGGTGATGAGTGATCTTTGTTTCTCCCACTAAGAAGGGTCCCCTTCCCCCAAAGGGGCTCTTCTGAATTGAGACACGGAGGGGCGGAGCTGTCCTGGAAATGAGGTCACCCAGAAGGAGCCCAGACAGCCGCTGGCAGCTAGCAGGCCTGGGGGCCAGGCCCTGGCCACCCACAGAGGAGCATGGTGTCCCCACCCTGGGCTGTGCAAAGACTTCCGTACTGTGTCACAGGCTCCCGCTGCGCTGCTGGGGGACCCCATCCTCCCGGGCACCCTGCCCAGGAGGTGCCTAACCTCCTGCTTCAAAGTGGAGCAGGTTATGCCCCGTTCCAGAAGCCAACCTGGTCTCATGGGCGCCTGATGCTCCTTACCTGGGCTTCCCATGACAGGGCTGTGCTTCCTTCCCCACAGATCCTGCTGGTGGGCAGCCAGCAAAGACACGGACAAAGTGGCCCAGTGGGCTAGGGTCCCGTAGCCGGGGCAAGGGATCAGCAGGCATGCCCTCCCCCACGGGTCCTAAGTAGGAGGGGTGAGAGTAGGACAGGTGGGATCGGGTCCTGGGAAAGCTGCTGGAGGAGTAGCAGCCCAGGGCCTGGCCAGCAGGCCTCTGCCGCAGTAGCACCTGCCGGACCCCTCAGAGTCACAGGCCCTCAATCAGGAAGGACTTCCTGTGGATGTTTCAGAAGCCTGCCTCTGTGCTCCGAGGTGTTAAGACCCACAGGTATTGGGAAAAGAAGCCAAAGACCCCAGCCCAGCCCCATCACTCCAGCACAAGGGAAGACCCCACCCCCAGGGCTTCTACCCCCACAGCTGGCGTCTGCGCTTGGCTCCAGCTTTGTGGGTGTGACGTGAAGGTTGGGTGGCAGTTGCCTGTTAGAGGGCTTTCAGTTCATGCATCTGAGCCACCGCGACACACCCAGGCCCAAGAGGGGGATCCTGGGCCTGAAGGTCTCAGTCCACGCCTCCCTCCCACCAAGGAGGAAGGCCTCAGCGTCTGTTCCCGCCTGGGGCAGGGTGGACCCCAGGGCAGCGTTCTGTATGGATTGAATGAGATCATGTCTACACAACCTGCCCCGAGTGAGCGCTGTAGTAACAGGGCAGCGGAGGGCTCTTGGACCCACTGGAGAAGTCCACCGTGAGGCCTGGCAGCCTGCCCGCTGGGAGCCGCCCCACACAGGGCCTGGCTCGTTTTATAGAAGGCAGATGTGCCCAGGCCAGCCCCCAGCACTGCCCGATATAAGCCATGTGTCCAGAAATATTAATACCATCTTGGTGACAATAGATTCATTCCTATGACCCAGGGCACCAGGGCCCCTGGGTGGCCACAGGTCTGGGTCTGCCGAGTCTGCAGACAAACGGGCACTGTGATGGCCACTAGGAGCCTGGATCCCAGCAGGGTAAGGGGGAGCAGCTGGTGTGGCCCTGTGTCAATCTTAAGAAGTTCTGGCCTGGGCCGGAAGTAGACAGTAGTGAGAACACCTGCCTAGCAAAGCGCTAGGCCCTGGGTTCGATTCCCCAGCACCACGTAAGCCGGATATGGCAGGGCACACCTGGAATCCCAGCGCTTGGGAGCCTGAGGCAGGAGGATTGCTGGGTATTCAAGGCCAGCCTGGGCTACAGAGTGAGTTTAGGACTAGTCTGGACTACAGAGTGAGACCCTGTCTCAAAAAAAAAAGTTCCGAACCTAAGCAGGGCCCTGTGGTGCAGGTCTGTAATACCAGGATCACAGATTCAAGCCCCCACCTGGACAATTTAGCCATTCTGTGAGACTCTGCCCCAAAATCAAAAATTAAAATGAGCTGCAGTTGCATGCAGCTAAGCATAAAGGCCTCGGGCTCCACCCCCAGGACCAGAGGCAAAGAAGGAGAGAGGAAGGAGGGGAGAGGAAGAGGGGGAAGCTGTTGCTGTTGTTCAGTACCTGGAAAGGCAAGAGGGGACAGAAGCGCCTCTGGTGGGTTCTGGGAGCCACCTGGCGCCTCCGGGAAGGGTGTAGACCCTGCTGCAGGGGCACCCACAGGTGGACACCAGCAGAGATAGACCACACGTGGTCATGACTACAGAGAGGACAAGCCTTGTGCCCTGGGGAGAGAGCTGGCCCTGCCCACGGTGCTGAGTAGCCAGCCAGCCCTGCATTCCTGGCACACAACAGCCCAGCCGCTTGGCCTCTAGAGAAGCACTGGGTGACAGGGCACACTGTCTCCCGGATGTCCTGGCCCCACTCACTCCCAGGGCCGCAGAGCCAGCGAGAAGCCCAGATCTGTTCAGCCCGCCTGGAGGCTGACCCCAGGCAGCACAGCCCTCCACCAGCCCCGCTGTCCTCTCGGGAGAGAAAAAAGCCCTGGGAAAGCTCAGGGCAGCTTGAAGTACATGGAGCAGAACTCCATCCCAAGGGTATACAGCAGGAGCCAATCACAGCCCTACACAGCAGGATCCCCGTCACGAGAGGGTACAACAGGGCCCATATTACAATGCACACCGTAGGACCTCACTCACCAGGGTCCACAGCAGGGCCACGACCTCAAGTCGGTCGCAAGCCCCCTCCAACTGAAGCACTGTCTTCCTGGAGGGAGGCTGCTGAGGACCAGGAAGGAAACAGGTCCCAGGTGAAACTGATCAGAGTCCCCAGGCTGCTCCCAAGGCTATGGGCAGTAAACAACTGCTGGACCCTTACTACCAGTGCGGCTGCCGCCTGCAGCCACGCAGTGAGCTCAGGGAGCAGCTTCTTCCGGGGTGTCACCTGTGCCGGGTGGGCGAGTTGGTAACGCAGCTGCTAGGCTCCTATAAGTAACCCACATAAACTCACTGGCCAACCAAGGTGGGCTTTGGCGAGACTGTGGCTTCGGTCTGCTGGCTGTGCCCGTCGGGGGTAGGTGGGCATTTGTGCATACCTCCCCAGGACAAGTCTCACAAGTGTAGACGATGGGACTCCGATCCCAAGAGTATACAGCAGGACCCAGGTCACAAGTGTAAAAGGCAGGACCGAGATCACACATATACGTAGAGTGAGACTCTGATCACAGGCATATACCATGACCGTGGTCACAAGTGTGTCCATCAGGACCCCAGTTACAAATAGGTTCAGCAGGACCCTGGTCACACACATCATACACAGCAGAACCCCAGCACCACACACACACACGTACAGCAGGACCCCAGTTACAGGCGTGTGCAGCAAGACCCTGACTACAAACATACACACAAAACTCTGAAACGATGGTCCTTCTCCTCCCCCTTTAGCGAACTGGAGGCGAGTTCTAGAGACGGTACAGAGTTTTGGTGACAGTGGTGAGTCAGCCTAGCGGCAGCGGTAACTCCAATAACAGGGGTGAGTTGTGGTGGGCAGGAATGAGCCCTAGCGGCCAGCAATGGGAACCACCACTCCTGAGCAGTGCGCTTCTAGTGACCGTGACTCCCAGGGACCATGGCGACTGCTAGTGACAGGTGAGTTCTCGCGATCGTGAACTCTAGCTCAGTTCTAGCGGCGGGGTGGATTTTAGGCGTGAGGCACTTTCCCAGCCTCCTTCGTGCCTTTTCTCACTTTCTCCGAGGAGTACTGATGACTTTATACTCAGAAACAACAGTTAGCCATCACAGCCAGGCCGAATTCCGTCAGGAACCACTCCCCCCCAGTCCCTTTCCCCTTCCTCCCCGCAGAAGCCACGCCGTTGGCCCACGCAGCAGCCCCAAAACAGTGTCTCTGAAGCCCCATCCTCTCCTCATCGGGAACCCCTTGTGCCCCACGCTGTCCTCACCGTGGGGATTCTGACCTCCGTCACCCAGGCCCACCCCTCCTGAAGCGCCGTGTTCATTACGTGCCTGTGGGAATGTGCCCGCCTCTCCTGCTGGGCCACAGGAGAATTACCAGATCTGCCCACTCTGTTACCGGGCCGGGCGCCATTAATAATACACTTAATTTCACAAGCACAGAAGGTTGCATCTAATCGGACAAAATATTTGGACCACAGCACGACAAGTGAGCTCATTTTGGTGGTTCTGAAGGCCGGCGTAAATACCCCTTGGCTGTACCCACGGCGAGGTGGTGCCAGCACTGCCGAATGACTGGGCTTAGCCAGGAGGATGGCGCCCCAGACCCCAGCACCCTGCAAATGCCTCCAGGGGGTGGGGGAGGAGGGGAGCGGGGAGGTGGATGACCAAGGGCCGACAGACGACGGTGTGACACCGGCTCTGTGAGCCAGGTGCTACCCAGGCCCAACCAGGGGCCCGCAGCACAAGACCCAGGAGGAAAGACGGCAGAGGGGCCAGAGACCCCCACACAGGGTCCCGTTTCCCTTCTGGCCGAGGTGTGAGAGGACGAGGCCTTGTGGGGGTGGCAAGATTGGGGCCAGCCAGGTGGGCACTTGAGGATACTGCAGGGTATGGGGGTGGCCATGGCACTGCAGGTTCTGAGTGGGGTGGATGGGTCCTTGCTGGAGGTCAGAGTGGCCCCGACCTAAAAGGGCCTTTGGGTTGAGGCAGAGGGGAGCAGGAGCCGGGGGGAGTTCCGGAGCCAGGGGCCCGAGGCCTGTGCTCCCAGGGGCTTAGTTCTCAGCTCAAAGCAGGTACCGACTCCGTGTTCCAAGAGCAAACCAGGCTCAGAGACAGGAGCGGCTGGCTCCGTACCCAGAGGTCCAGCCTGGGAAGCCACCAAGCAGTTCTGAGAGGATTGAGCTGTGGGTCCTCCTCCATGGAGAACCCCAGGGGTGCACAGCCCTAAGTGCAGCCCCAGGTCACTCAGCCACTGGGCCCACCCTGCCCTGGACCCCAGGGAGAGCCTAGGGCCTCACCCTGCCCAGCCAAAGCTTGTGATACCCCTATACCCCAGCCGCCATAGAGCCAGCACCCAGCTCACACACCTCCAGCTGAACACACAGGGTCTCTGGGTCCAGAATAAGGAAGAGATTCACCCAACACCCCCCTCCCCGCACCCCAGGCCTTGGCCCCTTCCAGCTGCTGATGGCAGCACCAAGGGGTGGAGGCGGTACCCGCTGGTGTCCGTGCCTGCCGCCCAGACCTTCCACACCGCCTCACGCCCGCTGCCCCTGGTCTCGACCCTGCCGTGTGCCCTTGGGAACCCCGGTCCCTGGGCCCGGCACTCCCGTGCCGCTCCTGAGCGGTCTGGGGAGCAAGTTCGCTGGCCTCCTCCCTCTGCCCAAAGTATTCTCTTCCCACTGACTGGTCTCACTCCTGGCTGAGCTAGACCTCCAGCCGACGGGCAAAGGTGCGGTAGGCTCAGCCAGCCCTCCGCCCATGGCTGGGCCTGGGCTGCAGAGGTCAGCAGCAACAGCCAGGCCTCCCCCGGAGTATTGACTCCTTGATCCCACAGCAAGCGGCAGGGCCTTCCGGGAAGCTGCTGTGAGCTCGGAGGCAGTGGCCGGAGGGTGTCTTGGAGACACGTGCCAGCATGGACGCTGTACTAGGGTGAGAAACGCTTGCTGCTGTGGTTTGGATCTGGCTTGGATCTTCGTGCTTGGGAGGTGATTCAATCACAGCGGTTAATCCATTGAGTTCCTGTGCCACCGGGAGGTGGGGCTGGTTGGAAGGGCACAGCACCGGGACGTGACCCAGAAGGGGTGGATCCCTGGGACATGGCCTGGAAGGACATCCACTAGCTCCACCCTTCTCCCACTCTCCTGGCTTCCTGTCTTGCCAGGTAGTAAACAACTTCTTTCCAGCTAGGCCTCTGCCAGGCCCTTTCACTGTTGCCAGCTGCCCGTAGATGGACTGAGGCCTTCTGAAACTGTGACCTAAAGGGGACCTTTCCTCCCTCAAGTAACGGGTGTTGAGTATTGTGTCTGAGCAGTGAAAAGTCCCTAAGACACTTGCTTACAGAGGGTGCCACGGGCTGGAACTAAACTCGGGGGGCCCCTGAATGGCAAGGCTAGGTTTGCTGGGTCCCAGAATAAGAGATGCCCACTCACTCTGCCACTGGCCAGGGTCCTTGGGTCTTTGGGGGACCGGGAAGCCCTGGCTAGTGTCCACACTGTGGTCATCTCCGTAGGGCTATGGCCGGCACTGACTGGTGAGTCCTCATGTGGGCAGCCAGAGCCTCGTGTGACTCAGGGACTTGTGAGTGGGCTCCTCTATCTCCTGGCCACCTTAGGGACAAGTCACTAGTCTGAGCCTGTTTCCTCACCTGTAAGTGGACACCAAAAGCCAGAGGGTGGCACCTACCGGCCTATGCGGAGCACACACTGCCTTACCGCTTGTAGAAAGTGAACGTGACCACAGGAGAAGGAAGGGTACTCTGGGAGACACCAGGCAGTGGGAGGCCGGCCCTCTCCTGACCGCACACCAGCGTGCGAGTGACTGTGTGTCAGTCAGTGTCCCACCGTTGCGGCAAAATCCCTGAGAAAAGCAACAGACAGGGGAAAGGTTTGCCTCGGCTCCCAGAGTCAGGGCTCTCTGTCCACGGCGGCCCGGCCCCACGGCTGCGGATCCGAGGGAGGCTGAATACGTCAGCAGCCGGTGCTGGGTTCACGGGGCACGGCGGACGAAGCAAAGGAGAGTGAGGAAGGGGCCAGGCACAAGATGCGCCTTCCCAGGGCACACGGGTGCCCCAGCCCCCGCCATGAGGCCCGCCTGGGCGGTGTCCACCACCTCCCTGGCTCTTCCAAGGAGGATCCCCCTCGCGACTGGTCTTCCTGATCCTGTCACAAGGCAGTCCCTCCCCAAAAGCCCCTTGTCTGATTTTGGCTGCACTGAGGACCAAGTCCTCGATCCGTGACTTCAGGGGATATTGAGCATTCAAACCACAACCAGAGCCTCCCTGGCCCACCACCCTGGCCAGAGTCTCCGGGGAGGGGGACCTCCGACAGCAGGGCTGTGGCTGGGCCCCAGCCAGTGCCTCAATGGGAGACAGAGAGCAGAGGCCCCGTGTCCGTGTGCACATCAGCCACGGGCCGACTTTCCAGGTCGTCACGAGAAGCTGCCCCATCGGAGACAGCAGCTCTCCACAGCAGCCAGGCCAGAGCTGGACTTCCCAGACTTCCCTGCGTCCTTGCCACGTGACTCTGGGCCTACAGGGACCTCCCAGAGCCACCCTATCCCCACCCCCGACCCCATGACTCCCCTTCCGGCCTGGGAATGGGCTGTCATAGTTGGGATCTAGGGCGTCCTGCACAAGCCTCAGGTACTTGGACGTAATGGGGTACTTACGTATGCAGAGCGTGCGCTTTGGGTGGGGTTTGATCTGGGGGGATCGCGTGGTCTTGTTGAGATTGGGGGTTTGGAACAATTCCAGGTGTGTGTTATTGACCTGTGGGCCAGGGAGTCCGGAAAAGCACCCACCCTGGGTGTGGGGGTCCAACCGCCAGCTAGAAATAAATTAAGGAAGAAGCTTTGTTACAGCTTCTCCCTGGAAAAGCTCTGGCCTTGCCTGAGTCCCTGCCCAGAATTACCCGCTCCCGCTTGGCCTGGCTGCTGTCTGCAGAGGGGTGAGCATCTGTCCTGCCCTGCCCTGCGCCGTGTGGGACCTTTGGCAACTGTGAGCTAAAATGATCTCTCAGTTATGGGTGTCAGGTATTTTGTCCAACAGTGAAAATGTCACTATGGCAGGGGCCATCGGCCTCTGCCAGGGCCCAGGTGAGGTGTCGGGGCCCTGCACAGGCTGCAGCCTCACTACCAGAGGTTGGCCCGGAGAGTGGGCAAGAAGCAGATGTCTAAGTGTGTCGAAGGACAAGTAGCGGCAGCACAAGGACCAGGAGAGTCACTCACGTGTGACAAAGGGGGTCCCGACAGAGAACAGACACTGCGGGGTGTGGGTGAGGGGGTAGCAGCTCCAGGCGACCGTCACGTGTGATGTACACGCGGCAGGCACCGCCAGTGCCGGGCGTGGCAGGGACCGCAGAGAACGCATCGGACGGAGCTGCGATTCAGGGCAGACGGCTTCCTGGGGCTGGGTGTTGCGGTCTGAGGTGCCAGGAAGAGGAGCTCCTTTGGGGTCTGTGTGACTCCCTGACTTTAGCTATGGTTTGGATCTTGAGTGTCCCCCAAAGCCTGCTGTATTCGGAACTGTGTGTTATCAAGAGGTAGGGCTTGGCTGGAAGGGGCTGGGTGCTTCAGGTTTGACCTGAAAAGATTGTGTCGACTTGCTGCCCTTGGCGGCACCCAGGGCAGAGCTTTCAGGTTTGTCTTGTTGACTTGTGGGCCAGAAATGAGGGAGGGGTGCCCACTCTGGCAGCCTCAAGTATTTAAATGAATGAAGAAGAAAAGTTGTTATAGCCTCTTCCAGGAAGGCTCCGGCCTAGCCCAAGCCTCCAGGCAGCAGCTGGCTCCTGATTTCACTTGGCTCGTGTCTGCAATAGTGTGTGAGCAACTCTCCTGCCTTGGTCACGTCTTGGCACTGTTGCCCACTGCCCACGAATGGGCTGTGCGAGGTCTCCTGAAACTGTGAGCTAAAATAAATCTTCCCTCCCTTAAATTGTAGATGCTGGGTATTCTGTCACAGCAAAGAGTAAGTAATTAAGACACCGTTCCCAACTAGGGGTCCATTTCTGCCCCCAGATTCAGAAAAGAAACTGCATAGGTGATTAGCTGGACCTAGCCTGCCCTGTCCAAAAACAGGGACTAAGGTCATAATCTGAACTTACAGAATGCAGCTAAAGCAGGGCTTAGAGGGAAATGTGTAGCTTTAAATGATGAAATTAGACGAAAAAGACCTAAAATCAATGAGTGGCAGATTTATCTTAAGATAATCCCAAAACAGGAGAACAAAATGAAAGAAATAGTGGAGACCAAAAATCAATGACACAGACCCAGATGGCAGAGAACGTCCACACAGACAAAAACTCTTTGAAAATACCAACAATATTGGCAAGGCTGCGACAAAGAAAAAAACAGAGATGGAAAAGAGGCTGTCACCACAGACCTGGGACACCACGGGCCCAGCCCCGGAGCCACAGGCTAACACTGGTCCCGGGCCTGTTAGAAATCAGGCCGCACATCAGGAGGTCAGCAGCTGCCCGGCCTGCAAGGCCTCACCTGTGTTCACAGCCCCTCGGGGTCCCTCACGTGACTGCCCGAGCTCCAACTCCTACCAGATCAGCGCGGCAGCATTAGATCCTCAGAGGGACGCAAACCCTGTGCATTGTGCGTGTGGGGACGCAGGCCGTGTGCTCCTCACGAGAATCTAAGGCCCGGTGCAAACACAGGTTAACATCTTGCAATCACTTTATCGTGGTCTCCAGTTTCTTTGGCACCGGGGACTAATTTTGTGGAAGACAATTTTTCTATTGACAGGGCTGGGGACGTAGTTTGGAGATGATTAACCTACATTTATCGTCCACTTTATTTGCATTACTGCTATGCTGTACTATATAATGAAATAATTACACAACTCACCGCCAAAACCAGTGCAAGGAGGAATAGGAAAGCCAACCCACCTAGAGCTACTAAAGAGGTTAAACTTAATGAAAATCTTCCCAAAAGAAAACTCCAGGCCTGCATGGTTTCACTAGTGAATTTTAGCTGTCATTCAAAATCTTTGATCAGAGATTTAAGAAAAATGTTTTCAAAGATTTAATAAAGTCCTTGTCAATGCATTAAATTAATCTAATAACACTTCAAAATCAAGTGAGGTTTATTTCAGAGATGCAATGTGGATTTCACGTTTGAAATGATCAAAAGAATTATTGGCCATGCTAACAGACCAAAGAAGAAAAAAATCTCTCTCTTTTTTTTTTTTTTTTTTTGAGACTGGGTCTCAGTCAATAGTCAAGGCTGGTCTTAAACTCACCAACTAGTCCAGGCTAGCCTCGAACTCACAGCATTCCTTCTGCCTCAGCCTCCTGAGTGCTGGATTATGGGTATGTGCCGCCACACTCAGGTAGAAAAAGAAATTAGAGAA
The DNA here is from genome assembly GCA_004027205.1 of Ctenodactylus gundi. NCBI lineage: Eukaryota > Metazoa > Chordata > Mammalia > Rodentia > Ctenodactylidae > Ctenodactylus > Ctenodactylus gundi. The sequence goes on from PVKB01003764.1 coordinate 112,108, forward strand.
GCACAATTAGTTTAAAAGATTCAGAGAAAACTTTGGACTAAATTCTATACTCATTCATAGTAAAAACTCTAGAAATTAGGCATAGTAGGAAACTTCCTTGAACTGATTTTTAAAAATCTACAAGATAAAATAACTTCGTAACAAACATTATCAGTTTAAAAAAACCTGACTTTTTTCCCCTTAAGATAGAGTATCATTGCCACACTCGCCATTGTAGGAGAGCTACGAGATATAACCATAAGACAAGAAAGACAAAAAGCCAGGAAAGAACCGAAACTCCCCCTGGTCACAGACGACATGAATATTTACCTCCCAAGAGGCCAGAGCCGGGACTGCAGAGTTCCCCTGGGCCTTCAAAGGCAGGCTGCAACCCCTCTGCCAGAGTCTCTAAGCCAGCGGCCAGCTGCAGAGGGATTGGGGGTGGAGGAATTCAGCCCATCTCTCAGCAGGAGGGGTATGACTTTGGACTGGCCCTGTGGGGAAGGAGGTTTCTGTCAGTCAGCCCCATGTAAGCTCGTGAGAGATGGGCGCTGTGCGTGTGTGTGTCCCGGTACCGGGGACTGAACCCAGCACCCTGTACCACGGAGCTCTATCCCCATCCCTTTTACGTTTGAAGTAAAGTCTCCCTAAGTTGCCCGGGTTGGCCTTGAATCCGCAATCGTCCCGCCTCTACCTCCCAAGTAGCTGGAATTGCAGACGTAACCACTAGCCTCCATACTTGCTTAGAGGATTTTATCATAACCATCATCCTCATCCTCAGCGCTGTCGTTCACATCCACACCATCTCCATTATTACTAGTGACAAGCCCCACCAACTCCCCCCCACCACCATCTGCACACCACGGCTGCCGTCACCGACAGCCACCACCGCCATCGCCAGCACCCACAGTCACTGCCACTGTCACGGCAATCAGCCACCCTCACTGTGGGTATCAACCCTGTGCTTGTGGGCTGTGGAATCAATGGAGACCCAGAGGCTCACAGTGACTGGCCCACACTGCCCCGGACAGAAGCCGTGGGCCCTGGCTGTGAGCTGGTCCCCACCATTTTGAGCTCTGTCACTGAAGACCTTCTCTGCCACCGTCCCCAGAGGCTAGCCCCTGAATCCTCACGTGAACTTGGGGTGGAGAATTTATTATCCAGACAGGAATCAGGGAAGTCAAGGCACAGAGAAGGCCAGGACAGGGGTGCCTGGAAGCCCACTCTCCGGTTCCCAGAGTCCCCCTCTGTTCCCACATAGCTGGCAGAGCTCAGACAGCAGGCAGGAGAAGGGAACACGCAGCTGACTTTGGCGGTGTTGTCTACACTAATCAAGTTAATTGGATAATTGCAACGTCTTAGTGTTTGGTGTTGATACGACCTTGAACTTGGCTTTCCCACAAAAGCTTTTATCAGAATCTCACGGGGAGGTGGCTTGGGCTGGTGAAGAGAGCTGCCTCTTCTCCCTTAGACCGGGGGCCTGAAATCTACTTTTCCAGCTTGCAGGCATGGGCCAGAGGAGAAAGGCGACATGTCGGCCTGAGGTCATGAAGTGACCCTCGGTTGAGGCAACACAGGGAGCTCGGCATCTGCCACTGCCTCCGGCTCTGACGGCTAAATCGCCCCAAAGAGATGAGTGTGATTTTGTTTCTATTTCATCCACAGGAGGGGGAAAAAAATCAATGTTTGCTAAATGAAAAGGAAAGGCATTGGCAGGAGGAAAATGTATTTCCGGCTTGTAATAGAGCGTAATCGACAATGACCAGTCAGAAGGGAAGGCGAGGGCCCATGTGGCTGGGTGGCTGGGTGACCACCGGGGGATGAGATCTTGGGGCTGAAGGCCAGAAGCAAGGGTGGACAGCAAGGAGGGGACCCGGGCTGGAGCTATAGGCACCCTTCCGCCCAGCTGGAAGTGGCCAACCCTTCGAGAAAGCTCCTGCTGGGTACCATCGGGGCAAAGAGGGGACCCGGGGGAAGACTAAGGAAAGAATCACCCACAGGTGAAAAGGACAGAGGGAGCAAGGACTTGATCTCCCTGCAGGGCCACAGAGCATGAGGCAAAGGGTGGGGGGCCCGGGGGGTGGGGGTCTGTAACAGGAGGCACAGACAGGGCTGAGGGTCCTGTGGAGGAGGCCCAGAGCTTCTGGACTCCCCTAGAAACAGAGACCTGGTTGGTTGACACAGGTTGGGAAGCATCTTCTAATATTTGCTCCTTTACCGTGGGGAAGAACATGGTGGGTCATCTCCTAAGTGCCAGGCATAGTGCCTGAAGCTAGGGGCACAGCGAGGACCGAAGCAGAGCCTGCCATGCTAACCCGATGCACTGGTGGGCATGGCAGGAGGCAGGACAGGCAGTTGGAGGAGGCCTCGTGGTGAAGGGTTAACAAGCCACGGAGGGTTCTTTAGCCCAACTTAGATAAAAATCAAAGATAGGCAAAGTACAGCTTCCTTGCTGTCAACAGCTCTGAGCTCCAAATGCGTCAGCCGCGATGGCGCGATGGCGATCGGCTCCGAGCGTCAGCAGCCCTCTGCTACAGTCATGGCCGGGGGAGCCAGCAGCTACCACAGGCCCTTGGGAAGTTTTCTGGTGGCCAAGGATGGTGGCTCTATCCTACTGTGCTGCTGGCTGCCTTTGGTGTTACCAGCCCTGCCTGCTGGCCACTTTGCTCCACCAGCAGACCTTGGCATTACTGGCGTTTAGGGTTACCAGCTCAGGCTGAGCTCTCCTTGAGATAGAAATCATGACCAGGCAAAGCTATGCCATCCAAATGAGACTTTAATGGGACTTAGAGCTCAGCACAGGAGAAGCACACACAGGCTAACCTGCTAAGGGGGAGGTTGTTTACCCAGAAGAAGGGGCTCACACACGCGTGGTGTCCTGCCAGTCATGGAAGAGGGGACTCCTGGCGGAGCAGACTGGGCACAGCTGCAGAGACGTGCAGTCATCCGGAGAGGCTGTGGGACACAGTCATCAACGCGGTTGTCTCCCAGGGCACCTGACGTGGCCATGCCAGCCGGGGGTGTTTGGGGTAGCCGGAACTGTGGACAACAGGAGAAAGAGGAAGTCAGTTTTGGAAAGGTACCTGCTGGGGAGTACGGGGTCCTTCCATTTTATCCCAAAGAGGTAGAGTCCACCTGAGGTCAGCTGACCAAAACAGAGGGGAGGTGTGACGCCAACGGAAGGAGGCACAGGAGTGAAGGCTTGGACCCGGCAGGGATCGGGGAAGGCCGAGGACGGGGGATGGGGCCACGCAGGGTGCCGCTCTGGGGAGGAGGCCTGCGGGGACTGGGGGACCGTGCTTTGGCGTCGTCTAAGCCAGCACCCGCTGCAGGAGCTCTGCATTTAGGTCATGGCACAGCCAGAAGCCGGAGAGGAAAGAGGCATCTGCAACTGGCGGCCTCCACAGGAGAATGAGCACAGCTCAGGAAAGCCCCACGGGTGGACCGAGGCCTGCCTTCACTGGGGCCACCGCACTCCCTGGCCTTCCCTAACTGGCTCTCCTAGGCCGCTGTCTTCCACATCCCAGGATGGCGGACACAGGCCCATCCCAACCGACCAACAGACGTGCAGCCTGGACAGAATGGAAAGGGAAAGAGGAGGAGGAAGTGTTCCACTCTGCCACTCTGCCACTCCTGTCTCTGCCACGGCCTTGGGACAGGGATCGCCAACACGGATTTGCACCAGCAACTCTGCAGTGAGCTGGCCGGCCCTGCGGCCTCCGTCCCTGCTGTCTGTGGCTTCTAGCTCCTTGGCTGGGCAGCCGCTGGACACTGCAGCTCTCCCGCACACAGGGTGGCACGGACTCTCCCAGCTCATATCCTGTTAGCTAGTCTCCTAAGTACCCTGGCATCCTTAGGGGCATTTTCAATTGATTCTGTTCCTCCGGAGAACCCATAATAATACGGTGGCCCTCTACAGAGAGACAGGATTTACACAGAGATACGGAGGTGGCTGCGTCAACTGGCCCTTAAACACCTGAGGCGGTGACCTGAGCCCAGAGACAGAGCTGGGGAGGGACGCCTGGCAGGTATGTGACACATGCAGCCCCAGGTGGCCTCCCAGGGAGGGAGATGGGGATATCGACAGACACCCGGAGCACACATTCTTCCCCCTCGTCCTCGTCAGGGCTGGAGGGTCGAGATGATTGAGCCCATAAGGATCACAGCCCCCAAGTGCGTGCAGGCTTGGCAGAGGGTTCCTGGGGCCTAGGGAGCTCACAGAAGGCAGCGTCTTCTCTTTCTCTCTCCCCCTCCTGCTCTTGTTCATGGTACTGGGCATCAAACCCAAGGCCTCTGCGCTGAACACCATCCCCAGCGCTTTTCTTATTTTTCACTTTGAGACAGAGCTGTTAAATTGCCCAGGCCGGGCTTGAACTTGGAATCTTCCTGCCTCGGCCTCACAGAGTGCTGAGATTGCTGGGACACCTTCACTGTCCTGCACGGGCTGCCCCCCACCTGACCGGCACGGACTGTGTGTGGGGACATTCCTGCTAGGGGGTCTCAGGTTTGCCAGCCTTCCCAGCTGCTAAACAGACAGCACTGTACAGCCTGAAAAACGTGGCTCAGGCCTGGCCGTGCTTCCAAGACTCCGAGCCCGCGGGCAGTCACAGGGACATGGAGGCCAAGCACTGCGAAGGACCGCAGCCACCAGGCCCGCGGCCGAGGCAGCTGTGCTCACCCGCTCCGAAGAGGCTTTGGTTCTCAGTGTAAACTTCGTGGATTCCTGTCGGGGTAGGGGGACACCATATGGCCCTGGTGCCTGGGTCCCGCCTGCATTGGATGGAGCCAGCGCGTGCAGACCCTAGGAGGCCAGGTCCCAGGGGACACGGCGGCTTCACGGGGCACTCTCCGAGTCCTCGCTCCCAGGGCAAGGTGGACCTGGCGCGGAGGACACGGGACAGAGCAGAGGTGCCCACGCTCGCACAGCGCGTACCAGCAACCTGCCGTGCTGCGTGCCTCCAGAGCCTGGTCTCTTGAGGCCAGGCCTTCCCGGTTGACATCTGGAGCGGCCTTTAGGGACCTGGCCAGCCAGCCCTGCCCACCCAGCTGCTCCCAGGTCCATGCCCTGCAGAAACCGGGAGAAAATGCAAGCATGGCTCTGTCGTCAGAGGCTGCGGAGCTCAGTTCTTGCGCAGCCATAACTGTGGCCCAAATCAACAGGGAACCTAAGCTACACGCGAAGCACCGAGGGCCAGATCCTGGACTGGTCACCTTGCACGACACAGTCGCTGGGGACTGAGCTCAGGACAGGGAGGCAGGAACCCCAACCTCCCCGCGGAGCCGTGGCCCCTCCAGCCCACCGTCATCCGTGTATAAAGTGAGGAGCTGAGCCTCAGAGGTCGGCTTCAGCTGGGACCCTGAGATCCTGTCCCACTCCTGCTTCCCCCAGGGGCTGAGCCAGGGCTGCACCTGCACCCCAACTCCCAGCTGGCTGACCACAGCTCCCCTGTATTCCTCAAGGCTCCCCAAGAGGCCCAACCAGAGGACCGATGTGTATGGACAGAGCGTCCGAGTGGGACTCATCCACACTAGGACCACGGCAGCTGAAGGGCCCCCAGACCTGCCGGCCCCACGTGGCGTGGGCGCCGCTGGCGGTACCCTTCCACCTGAGTCCAGGAACAAGACCCAAGAGAGGCAATGTCCCAGGGCGGAGCATGGATGTCCCAGCTCGGGCGGAGACGGCGAACTTGCCTTCTACCTCAGTCGGCTTTCTGTTGCCACGGCTAAATTCCCAAAGCTGAGCACTTTATGGTAACACCCTTCTGTAGCTCCGGCTACTCCGCAGGCTGAGGCAGGAGGATCACCCAGTTTGAGGCCATCCCTGACAACCGAGAGATGCCTCCTCTCAAAATAAAAATTCTAAAATAAAGAAGGCCAGGGATGTAGCCGAGCAGGGTGACTTACCAGTGTCCGCAAGGCTTCCGGTCGAATGTCTGTTTCTCACTCCCCGTTCTGAAGGCTCCAGAGCGTCGTGTGGTCCTGGCTCCTGGGGCAACTTCGCGGGGGTCGCGTCACGCCGCAGGAGCAGGTGACAGGCTCAGAAGCAGGGAGCACTGGCTGGTGGGTTCAGCCGTCGGAGATGCAGGAGTGAGCTGAGGAAGCCAGACCTGCAGCGTCACAACCCACTCCCAAAGGAGCTGAGCCAGGCCTCCCGTGGGCCCTCCAAACTGGTGGCCCTTGTCTGCCCTTGCCCGGTTCCCATGCCCTCATGTCCCCTTCCCACCAGTCACCAATAGCCCTCACCTTCCCCCTCCTCCCTCCTCTCCGCCTCTTCTCCTAAAGGTTCCACCACCTCTCGTTGTCCAGCGTCGTCATACTGGGGACCAACCTCCCAGGATGTGAACCTTAGGGGACAAACATATCCACACCATAGCCCCTTCCCGGCCTCCTGCTCTGTCCGAGCCTGGGTGGACGGGACGCCGCCTACTCAACGTGGGTGGGCATCGGTTTACTCCAGTCTCCCGGTTCCACTGTCAATCTCTTCCAGAAACTCCCTCTTAGACTCACGAGAAGTAATGCTTCATGCTAGCTCCGGGGGCGTCCGGCAGCCCAGCGGAGAGGACACAGGACGTGACCCGTCTCACACCTATCACGACTTTCTTAAAACTTGAGACGAAATTCACATACCATAAAGCTCATCATTTCAAAGAGCCCGGTTCAGTGGGTTTTGGTGTATTCAGAGTGCCGCAACCATCTCTGCCTCCTGATCCCAGAACAGTTCAACATCCCAGAGAGAAGTCCCACAAGCCACCGCGCTCGCCCTGGTCCCCAGAAACCACTTGGCTACTTTCTGCCGCTGTGGATGTGCCTGGTCTGGACATTTCATGAGGAAAGAGTCAGCAAAGGCGGCCCTCTGTGCCTGGCTGCCTTCACTGAGGGCAGCAGTCCTTTTTATTCACAGGTGCCTACTTTTCCCCAGACCATGTGTGGTCTTACCTGTCCGCCTGTGGACGTGGGGTTGGGGGGCGCTGTGTTCGTCACTCAGCTGTTATGGGTAAGGCCAGTCACCTCCAGCCGGGGCAAAGCAGAAAGACCTCCAGGACAGCCCTCTGCGCTCAGAAGTGCTGGAGAGTAAACCCAGGGTCCTCACACGGAGCTACATCCCCAGCCCTATTTGCAAATGTTATACTTTTTTCCCATTATATTGATATGTATCCATGCAAAAGTTAAGGTTTACGTTGGTTTGGGGCATTCTGTGCACATACATACCTAGTCAAGATAACAAGACCTTTCTCGCTTCCCTTTCGGTCCAGCCCCTACCCACTCCCCCAACCCACCCCCTACGCCCCACTCCCTTTATTTTTCACTTTAAGATAATTGTGATCTGGGATCTGGGTTTCTCACATCAGAGAAACCGTTTGATATTTCGCCTTCTGGTTCTGACTCACTTCACTAAACATGATGGTCTCAAGTTTCCTCCGTTTGCTTACAAAAGCCTCCACGCTGTAGGACTTTATAGATGCACAGTATTCTGTTGTCTATAAATCCCACAGTGCGTGTATCCATTGGTCTGTTGATGGGTATTTTGTTGTCTTCCATATTTTAGCCGTCATTAGCTGTGCTGCTATGAACATGGTTAAAAATGTTTTGAAAACCTAAAACAGAGTCTTACTAAGTTGCTCAAGTTGAGCCCGAACTTGGAATCCTCCTGCCTCAGCCTCCCAGAGTGCTGGGATGATGAGCCTGTGTCACCATGCTGAGCTTGTCTTTACATTCTAATAAATTTAAGTCATGAGTTAGCTTTGATAGGCAGGTCTTTAAGGGGGGGGGGGAAAAACCTGGAGAATAGGGTATCCGGTGAACCTCCTCCCCACCCCAGGCTGTTTTTCAGTTTCCCCAAACCAAGCAGTTAATATGTTTCAGCCTTCTAAGGTTACTGAAGTAGCTGTACTTCCTCCACCTTGAGGAAGTCCCACCCTTTCCGGTTACATGAACGTGAAGGAGCCAATCATTGCAAACCATTTCGTATCTCTAGCCAATCACTGGGAACATCTCGTAGCTCCAGCGACCCCTCCCGCCTTGTACTGAGTCCATGCACTGAGCCCTCAGACCCGCACCCAGGGATAACCCCTCAGACCCCTGTTTCTTTTTCTTTCTCTCAGGGAGACATGGTTGGGTTTCTTCTTGGCTTCTTGGCCAAGGCCTTTTCTTTTCTCTTTTGCTTTGTTCTATAAACTGTTGCTTACATTATTCTGAGACTGGGTGCTTAACTGCAGGAGAGTGCTGTGGAGCTGGGAACCTTACCGTGGGCAAATAAAGGGAAATTTGTCTCAACAGCTCCCAGGAGGAAGACTGCCTTCAGACGTGTGAGACTGCTGCCCCACTCCCCATGACCCCGAGATCTGCGCCCCAAGCCCACTTTTCTGATGTCAGTGTTCCCATGAGCTGAGATTGAACAACATCGAGAGGCCAAGAAGGCAGGAAGGGCCCCTCTTAAGGATGACGCTTCTCTTGACCCCTGTACCTGACCCTGTGACCGCCCCAGGGAGAGCCCTGGGGACCGGATGTCGGTGCCTTCTTCCTGCCCATGGGAGGCGGGGAGACCAGGATACCAGCTCTGCCTCTCGCCGGGGGCCAAGACTGCTCAGTGGCCCTCTCTGTGCAGAGGAATGACAGTGCCCATATGCCAGTGTCGGTGCTGATCCAGTGAGGCCACACGGGAGGCCCGTCATATGTGTAGAAAGGCCCACGGGATGCGTGGAGTGGACTCCAGCCTCGCTGCAGCAGGCCAGGCCACCAGCTAGAAGACGGAAAGAGCAGGTGTTGCTTGGTAAGGGAGGGGAGGCTGCGCCCCTCTGACCCCCACACCCACGCCACCCCGTGGCCCACATGAGGCTTTGTTGAGTGCTTAGAATTTGGCTGAGACTGCGCACACCACGAGGCCACAGACCAAGTCCCTAGGGAGGGAGATGCCCGGAGCAGAACAGCAGACACCTGCCTTCAGGGCTCAGGGCACCCTCCCCTGCTGGCCCTGTCCACGCAGCTCCGGCCACCCAACACCAGAGCTAGCGGTCGGCCGGGCAGGGGCCAGACGTGGCTGACCAGCGTAAGACTACCCATCTTGGGCCCAGCGAAAACACAGAATGAAGGAAAGGAGGTGGGGCAGAGGACGAAGGGAGTGAAAAAGACCGTGCTCTGTGGTGTCTGTCTTTCCCGGGGACGTAGCTCGGTGCTCAGGTCCTCGGTGGATTTCCCATATCACACAAAACAAAAGGAGATTGGAGCTTGCCCCGAGGCTGGCTCTCAGGCCCCCAGCCCCAGCACATGCTGGCCCCAGCTTGGGTCCCTGGTCTGCTGGCCCAGCTGCGGGCAGCCTGGACCCTCTTCATTCTGAGAAGTAGATGCTCCTTAGAGCACATGAGGTACTGGCTGCGCCATTCCAGGGAAGCAGCACCGCTCTGGGGCTTCAGGACCCAGGAACTGCCGGGCAAACCCTTCTGGGAATGAAACCACTCTGCCCTCAGATCTGTCGGCCAGGGGCTTCCCTGTGTTGTCCCCAGCAGAACTGCCCAAGTCCTCACCCAGGACCTCAGACCGTAACCTGGTTTGGAAAAGGGGCCTGGCAGTTGTGACTGAGAGGAGGCGGAGCTGGAGCAGAGCAGGTGGCCGTCACTGTGGCCGCTGCCCTTGTGGAAGGCAGCCGTGAAGAAGCCGGGGCGTAGCCTCGTTACCCCGCCGTGTCCCCGGGGCTCCTGCCTCCGCCTCTAAGGCTCAGCTCCCGGAATCAGGTGTCTCTGAACGTTGCCCCCGGAGGATCATCCGGAAGCTCTGTTTCCAACCGGGGTCAGGTTCCCGAGGTCGCCCCAAGCTCGTTATCAACACTGCTATCAAATGAACTCGGCCCTGTCCCTGCCACCTACCGCAAGACAGGAGATCTTGAGAACCTCGCCTTGGCCAGGCTGGCTCCATCACAAGCCTGTTGGCACAGGCCGGGGAGGCCAAAAAAAAAGGCGGGTGCAGTGGATAGCAGTTGAGGGTGGAGTGGCGGCCCTGGCCCCCATCACAACCCATTCTTGCTAGCCATGTGGCACCGTGGCCTAGAAGGAGCCAGTACAGGCAACCAGAGTGTTGAGGCAGGGACTCGGCCAGAGCCCGGGTGCAGGGACACGGCCACAGCCGTGGAGCCCTGTGTGCGAGCTGTTCCCTTGGCCACCCGTGGACGGAGCTGCAGTAGTAGTTGTGCCAAGGGACACTACGACGCTGCCCTCCGGCTCAGTGGCAGGGACCCAAGGTGTGGGGCAGTGACCACGCACCCAGGGATATACAACAGGTTAGCACGACCCAGGCTTCCCACCCACTTTTGGGCGCATAGGACCCTGGGAGGTGGCTCATCCCAGCTCGTCAGGGGCCACCAGCCCCGAGTCAGCTAGCAGGGTGGTATAAGGCTGGCTTGAAAACCGGCATCACTCTGCTTGAACCCCAAGCCAGAGCCGGCCTTGGTTCCCACCCTGAGTGGCACCCACAGCGCACCCCCTGCATGGCCCCAGCAGGCTCTGAGCCACACCCATCTGTCCCCCCAAGTGGTTTCCGTTCGCTCCTGTCAGCTGCCCCTGGCTTGCAGGGCCCCCTGGCATGTGGACTGCCTCAGCTTAGTGGAAATGGGCTATCTCCTCTTGGACTCGGTAAGAAACAAGCCCGGCCCTGCAAGTCACCAAATGGGGCTCTAAATACCCATCTTGCAGGTGGGGGAGAGCGGCGCAGCCGAGGATTCACACCCTAATGCCAAGCCCCGCCCCAGCTCCCCACTGGCTAGATGCTACAGAGGCTGCGCTCTGACTGGGTGTCACCTGACTGCCTAGCTGCCTGCAGAACCTTTGGTGGTCCCAGGCCACTTCAGCAAGTCTGCGGTGCAGGCCCAGTGCGAAATCGGAGAAAACAAACGTCCAGACGTTGTAAGTGAACCCATCAACGCTCTCGGGGGCCGAACAACCAGGGAGGGAACGCCGGTGTTCAGCCGCCGGCCGTCCTTGAAATGTCACTTTACATGCAATTGCTGAAGTCTCTCTCGCGAGCTAGCAGTTCTTTAGTTTTTCCCAACAAACCTGAAAACGAATCACCTTTTCATTGCACACAGATTTTCCTCCCCAGATGCAGGAATTTGGGTATGAAAATGGCCTGGGGCAGCGGTTGGTGCTGGAAATTTGGACCTGGGAGTTGAAGCCGGGAAAGAGCTGCAGTCCAAGTGGCAGATGCTGAGCCCAGGGGAGAAGACCCCCTGGAAGGCAAAGGCCCAGGTGCTGGTGGGTCAAAGCCTGGGCCCTGGGCTCTCAGCGCCTTGTGTGATGCTGGAGGCCACAGGGTTTCCCTGCCCTCCCACTCGCTCCCCACCCCTGCCGGGGAAAGCCCCAGTATGATCCCTGCCCTCCTGGCCCAACTGCCCCTTTCTGCCCTCGGGTGCCCAGTGCCATCATTCAGGGTCATGCATGGCCTTGGAAGTCCCATACAAACCACAGGCCACCTCAGTTCGACTCCCCAGCACCACACCACATAAGGTGTGGTGGCTCATCCTGGAATCCCAGCACTCAGGAGGCTGAGGCAGGAGGATTGCTGTGACTGAGAGGCCAGCCTGGGCTATCCAGCAGTGTCACCTCCCCGGGCCTGGTGCCAGCAGATGTTTCACGGACAGAGTGGAGACGAAGATAAAAATGACACCAGGACCAGCCCCGGGACCTTGCGAGCCATGCCAGCAGGTGGAGGTGGGAGGTCGGGCCAAGCCACAGGGGCTGCAGCCACCATGCAGGGACGGGGAGCTGCCGGCCAAGTGCACATGGCTGGGGCGTGACCAAAACGGAAACGAGGTCAAGTGGAATTTCTATGTTTAGCTTTTTGAGGAGTGTCCATACTGATCATACCGTGCTGCGACCGCCCACCACCGACATAGGCAGTTCCCTACCCACTCCTGGGCGGCGCTCACCGGGTGTGAGCATGTGGGGACAGCCTTTTGTCTTAGTTACTTGCTCATTACTGTGACAGAGTACCTGATATCCACAACTTAAAGGAGGGAAGATTTTAGCTCACAGTTTCCAAAGGTCTCACGCAGTCCATTCGTGGGCTGCTGGAGAGGCAGAGGAAAGGCTATCATGATGCCGCACACCGGAGGCCAAGTGCGGGAGTAAGGGCAGGGCCAGCACAGCCCCATCCCGGTCATGTCTCCGTGGACTGCCACTTCCGGGTCGCACGCCTGCTCATGCGCCACACAGCTGAGACCTACAGCACAGCCCCCAATCTACCACACGCCTGTCATCCACCCCGCTCCCAGGCCCCACCTTTTAATAGCATGTAGAGGCTTCCGGGGGCCGTTCCAGATCTGAGCCACAGCACCTGCTGACCACAGTCAGACAAAGCCTCAGAGCTGTGCTGATTTTTGGGTAGAGGTGGCATGACCCAGAAGGTGGGCGTGCAGAGATAGGAAGGAATCGTGGATGGGGACAGAGGGGTGGGGAGGGGGGGAGGTGGATGTGATGGAGATGTGAGGCACATGTGCGCCCCTGAGGGGAGTCTCATCAGGATGTGTCACAACACTACTAACAATTGTGTGTGTGTGTGTGTGTGTGTGTGTGTGTGTGTGTGTGTGTGTGTGTGGTACTGGGCACGGAGCCCAGGGCCTTCACAATGAGCCACATCCCAGGGGCCTTTCTATTTTGTATTTTGAGACAGTCTCGCTAAGTCACTAAGTTGCTCAGGTTGGCCTTGAACTTGTGACCATGCTGCCTTAGCCTACCAGAGTGCCCAGATTCCAGGCCTGAGCCATTAGGCCCAACACTAGTTACTTTTTAAACAAGGGCTCGCTCTCGTTCTGTGATCCAGGCTGGTCCTAAAATCACTGTGGAGCTCAGGCTGGCCTCTAAGTCACAGCAATCCTCCTGCCTCAGCCTCCTGAGTGCTGGAATTATAGGCATGAGCCACCACACCTGGCTTATGTGGTGCTGGGGAATCGAACTCTGGGCCTCGCACCTGCTAGACATATGCACGAACTGCTATGCTATTCCTCCAGCCCCAGGTCAGACACTAATAATTTTCCTTAAATAGGGACACAAAGGAAGCTAGGGTAGATATACACACATTTAGTCATGCACTGAGCCAGTGTTCAGCAGATACCAGCTATGACTGGGGTCCACCAAGAGCCACAGCAGGTCCTTGCCCTTAGGTTCTACCTGCGTGGGTGAGGGAGAGGGGGATCAGGTGGGGACAGGCCAGACCTGAGATAGAGGGGTGCAGGGCAGGCAGGCAGGGCACAGAGAGGCAGATCCTGTCTTCTCAGAAGGGCCTCCCTACGCCAACTGGAGGTCTCCAGCTCAGGCAGCTGGCCCAGCCTTCTCCTGCCTTTGCCTGCCCTGTCCTTCACCTATCTGTGGCAAAAGGAAACGGAACCTCTTCCTTGGAAGAGGAGCCCTTGCTGCTCAAATCCTGGGCACCACAGTCCTCAGCCAGCAGGAAGGCTGGGCACTGGGGACACACGATGCCCTTATCCCAGAAAAAGGCCCATCCCACCTGATGCCCAGCTCCCAAGGAGGGGCAAGGCACCCAGGGCAGCCCCTGGCCAAACAGAGTTTGTTCCACAGAATAAAGATACCTTCTGTGGCTGTGGTCTGGCCCTGGTGCAGCGCCCAGGCTGTGGGGGGGACAGAGGGCATCCTGGGCACAGGGACACTACCCACATGTGGGAGGGGAGCAGGTTGTATTTCAGAACTGTCCACAACACTAGGGGGATTGGTGGGATGTGGCATGTCAGACTCCATTTATGGGTGCCCAGGGGCCAGAACAGGGCAACCTGTATGTTAAGAAAAATTCTCCTCTTGCCCCACCAGAGTAATGAGTAGGCTCCCGGGTCCACAGACTCACATACAGCGAAGAATAAAGCTAGCCCAAGCGTTACAACAGTGAAAACAACGTTTTATTGAGCCAAACAGAAGCGGTAAGAAAAGCCGTTGGCCAAGAACTAGGAGAAAACTCAAGGAGGTCTTCATTGGAGAAAGAAAAAAGAAACAAAATTCCCAGCTGAAAGTCAGGAGGGACCCCAGCAGGTAACCAGTAAGTACGGGCTGGAGGTTCCCCATGTAGACGCCGAACAAAGGCGGGACCGGAGCTAAGAGATGGCTCCCAGTGATTGGCTGGAGCTATGAGTTGGTTCTCAGTGATTGGCTCCTCCATGCACAGTCAACTGGGAAAAACTAGGACTTCCTCAAGGTAGAGGAAGTGCAGCTCCTTTACTAACCTTAGAAAACTGAAAGATATTAACTGCTTGGTCCAGGAAACTGAAAACCAGCCGGGGGGAGGGGTTGACCAGATGCCTTTATGTGCAGGCTTTCTTTCATAAACTTCCTGTCCCTATAGGCCAAGCCATGGACACAAGTGTCCCCAGAGGACAGCAGCCACCCTGTCCCAAGACCCCAAGACATAACACGAATTTGTGGATGGTGTGCCCAGGACGCACACACACACACACACACACACACACACACACACACACACAGTCTCATTGACTCTCCCTCTGGGACAAGCAGGACCTTAGACCTAGTAGGGAAATGGCTCTCAGAAAGACACCTGTCCCCTCCCCCAGCAAGCTCTGTGGAGGCCTAGTCACCCCGCAGCTCCTGTGAAGGCTCAGACGAGACACCCTCCATGCCCAAGCCCTGTGCCACCTCACCCACCAGCCCTCCCAGGCCTCCAAGGCAGGACGGGGAGACTGAGGCACAACACTGTGGAACAAATATCTCAGCCCACTGGTCACTAAGCTGGGGCTCCCAGAGGCTGTCCCTCAGAAGCAGACAGCAGAGCATAGCCCCAGGGGCAGGCAGAGGCAGGGTGGGGACTATCTCTGGACTCAGAGGTGAAGGGAGGCCTGGCCAGCTCACAGCCCCTGCCTCTGACTGTACACACACCAGGCACAAACTTGTCACCTGGAGCAGGAGGTGTGGCACTGGTATCAGCCTGGCCAGCTTTCTGGTGCCTCTGAAGGGGACAGCATGTGGGCAGGGCCTACTCGGGCTGCCAGCCTGCATTGTGGGGCCGGGGACAACGGGCACCTCTGATTCCATTCGTGTCCGTCCCCACGACATGCTGAGGACTCGAGCACAGAGAGACCACACCTCCCCACGCGAGGAGGCCTCCAGAGGGCTTTCTTAAGCCTCACCACGCCTTCACCCCACCAGGTCTCCTTGTCCTCACCCGCCCCCAGGGGATCCCAGGGCGGCCAGGACTCACCTGACCTGCAGCATACATGTGTTCACAACTCCCACTGCACCCCGAAGTTCCAAGTCCTTCCCACTCACTCCTGCTGGGGGAGAAGCCACCATGTAGACCCAGGTGCACCCACAAAGCTGCACGTGAGCCTGCCTCCCCCCGCACACTGCTGCGGGGACTGGATCGTGGAAGAGGCCCAGGCCTCCCTGCCTGTCCCCAAAGCAATGACTTCATTCTCAGTCCACCGTTCGCAGCTTGGCTGACGGATGGCCTACATGATGACTCAGCAGCCATCAGCCAGTCTATGAACCGGCCTGACTCCTGTGGCGGTCACCTCCCCGGCACGTCAGTCTGGCCGCCAGGACATGAACGGCGCCCGCCACTCAGCAGCCTCTGGAGGAAGGGATGGGTGCCGAACACGATCCTAAATGGGGAGCTGGCATGGCAGTACCTGGAGGCCCGGTGACTCCTACCCAAGACCCAGCAGGCCCAGTGATGGTCCCCCTGCCACCCTCCCAACTTCATTATTTTTCAGTGGAGGGTGAAGAACCCCCAAAACAGCCCATCCTGGGAGTCCCAGGAGAGCAAGGAGAACCCCTGGGACAGCTCATTCTGTATAGGGAGGGTCTTACTGCCCTCAAGGACCCAGCCTGGGGGTTAACCACTCCAGAATGCCCCAGAGGGAGAAGCCAGCCCCAGGCGCACAGCAGAAATGCCAGGGTGTTGGGATTTCATAGGCTCCAAGACAAAATTTCAAACAATTACAGAAAAATCCAGATATGTGTGTCCTCAGGGAGAGGTGACTGCTAGGGTTTCTTTTTCTGAACAGGACTTGGGGGTCCTCAGCTGTGCCCTGAGGGACACCTCCTTGTCACCGGTAGCTTACCCCACTCTTCTGGCCTGCACAACGTGACGTCACAAAGCCATCTGAGCATCTGAGCCCCTTCCCCACCCAAAAGCCAACACCAAGAGGCTGCTGCGAACTCCGGCTCCTGACCCTGACCTCAGCCATCCCATCCCGTGGCTGCTGGGATGGGGAGGGGAGGGGGATGCTCGCAGGGACCTGTGCCAACCCCTGGGGACATGTTCTGCAAGACAGAGCCCTTTGTGGCTCCCACCAGCGGGGGCGGGGGTGGGGGAAGCACCCGTGACTTCCTGGGCACAGGGCAGCCAGCCTCTCTTCATTGACCCCCCCGGGGCACGTCCCCCACAGCGCCGATCTGCCCGGCCCCAGATCCAGGCCTGATCCCAGGTGCACTGCTGTCACCAAGATAAAAGAGACGTAATTAAATTCCAATCAGCAGAGTGATTTGTTATCATAATGTAATATTCCCCTCCAGCCCCTTAATCCCACAGGTCTGTCTCCGTCAGGCCTGCGGGTGGGGGTCCTTGCCCTGACGGCCTCGCTGCCACCCCAGCCCAGCTGCTGGAGGAACGCCTGGGGGCGACGTGCCCCTCCTCCCAGCCGCACACATCCCTCCCCCTACACCAAGTGCCCAAAGGTGATAATGAAGTCATTTTTCTAGGGAATGGTCACCCAGAAGACGCCTGCGCCACAGGCCGCTAATGGAGCGGGAAGCCAGGCTCAGGGGAGCATGGGGGAAGGGGAAGAGGGCTCTGGAGGAAGGGAGGGCTGGCAGGGAGCAGTGGAGGGTGGCAGAGGGCAGCTGGACAGGGAGGCGAGCTGTGTGGGGTAGCCCCCGCCACCCTGTGGGGGTGACTGGTATGGGAGCTGCGGCCCCGCTGGTGCCCCACATACGAACACAGCGCCAGCCGTCCACGTGGTACCCAGGAGGGGACACCCCAGACCCAGGCTCGGGCAGGTGCCAGGTGGCAGGTCAGCCCGACTCAGTCTCGCGTATGAGGAGCGGGGGCAGGGGCCACACCATGCTCTCCCTCAAAGTCTCACGCGTCTGCAGCTCTGCCAGACACCTCAGAACAAGGAGGGACCGTGGGCAGGCGCTTCGGCGCTGGGAGCCCTGGGGAGCCCGAGCACCCTGCACAGACCACCTTGTCCGTGTGCCCACGTTCGTGCACATAGGCCCTTCCCACCAGGGCTGAGAGCCCCCCGTGGGGGCGGCATGCGGGGACCACGCCGCACTTGGCCCCGGGACCATCCTCCGGTCTGTTTCCTATCCGAAGGGGGCATCCTAGGAACAGGCCACGCCGAGGACGGGAGGCCGAGAGTGCCAAGCAGCAGCAGCAGTGCCGGCGAGGGCTCTGTGCGAGCGCGGGGAGGGAATGGCCCAGGCGCCGGGCCGGGAGGGCAGGGTGTTTACACCTTTCCGCTGTTGTGCGGCTTCCACGCTTGCTAAAACGGTTCTGTTGACTTGGGGTTGGGGGCCGGGAGGTGTGGGCTGTGTGTGGCCAGCTTGGCAGGCAGAGGCTGCTGAGGGCAGCCAGGACGGCAGGCCTGAGCCAGGAGGTGGGGGACAGCTCCCAGGGCAAGCGCCCCCGGGGGCAGGACTCCAGCCACACCCCCTGCTGCCCTCCCTTGCAGGTGGGACACCTGAGTAGCGGCCCAGCAACACATGAACACGGCTGCTTTCGTCCCAAATCCACTTCCCAGGCTGCCTCTGTCCCGGCCACCCGGTGACTGGCCTACTCTTTGTCCTTCTTCCCACGGATTCTCCCAGCAACCCAGAACGGAAGCCAGGCCCAGAGAGGCTGAGTAACTGTCCCCAGTCACACAGCTCCTGGGCAGAGATGGGCATTCAGCCTCCAGTGGACCGGCCCCAGAGCAAGTCACGGAACCGAGTCCCAGCACCAGCTCCATGGTTGACATCCACGGCGGACAGGTGACAGATGCCGGACCCACTGAGAAAGTTAATGAAAAAATCCATATTTGGGGTCAAGGGATTACACAGTCTATTTCTCCTAACTGTATTTCACTAGTATGGCATTTTTAAAAACAATAAATAAAAGGTACAGCAGGAAAACAACTAGCTGATGGGATCACCAGGGGTTCCAACGGGGTAGATGTGGGAATTCGGAAGCACTTTCACAGGGTCTCTACCTTTGGGAGCATCAGAGGGGGGCAGGGGTAGGAGCGGACACACATGAACACCCACGCACAACCGCTCCACAGGCCACCGGGCAGGACCCGGGGGCAGCTCCCAGGCAGCCAGCGAGGCTGGGACACGGCACCCAGCGGTGGCCTCCCCGTGGAGCAGCCGTGGGGGTCTTCCCAGGAACACATCTGAGAAACACAGGGGTGGAGGGGCCGTCTTAGCAGGACCCTAACGCAGGGGTTGCCGGAGCTGTGCCTGTGGTGGGGACGCCCACACCACTGGAGGGGCTGGGGACCTGCACAGGCAGCGCCAGCTCACTGCTCCAAGAATCAGCATCTTCCCAGGTGGGGACCAGCCCCAGCCAGCTCAGGACCAGAGGCTCAGGGCTACGTGCCAGACCCTGGTGGGCAGGCGGGTTCCCGGCCGCACAGACCCCCCACGAAATACGATACGAAATACGGTTAATGCCGATTCCTGTTAAAGGTTTATCACCGTAAAGACATACTGCCGTGAAGCCGCCTCAAAATCCTCCCCCTGAGCTAACCCACTTTCTGCAGCACGTCTCCCAGTCCTCTGCGGAGTGTCGGTAAGCGTGCTGCTGCGTGCCACGGCTGCCGTGCCTCGATGTCCTGAGTTGATTTAAAATGGAACCCTTCCACGGTCGTTTTGGCGTTGAGCAAGAACCAGAGGACGCATGGTGACAGATCTGGTGAGCAAGGTGGACGGGGACGCACGGTGGTGTTTTGACGCACCCGCCTTTCTGCGGGGCGGCACTCAGCAGCCGCGCTCACCTCCTGGAGGCCCTCAGGAAAGAGGACTTCCAGAGCCACGTCAGGGGCGGCAGCGACAACTGGGCAAGTGTGTTTGAAGAGGGGGAGGATTTGGAAGGCGATTCACAGTAATGCATCTTTGATTATAATGAGTTTATTTAAATACACTGTGTTTTTTTTATCAGCCCTTGCGTGTCTGAGTGACCCCTCTCAGGGACCCTTCTTCCTGCCCACGGACAGGCTGAGCAATAGTCAGGCTTCCCATGATAACTTAGAGCTGGGATGGGGAGGCGCCAGCCTTTGGTGCCACCTGCCACTATTGCTCTTGGCTGCCCGGGGAGAGCTGGGAGCCAAGATCAGGGAGAGGGGAAGCCCCGGTTGACTAGTCATGCCTGCCGTGGTGCAGAGTAGGACCTGGGTCTGTCCACCCTGCAAGGTAGAGGTTCTGATGCGTGGGGTCTCCGCCTGGGCCGACTGACCGGAGCTGGACGGATGGGGTGGACCTTCCAGAGAGAGCTGGTGAGCCACCTCTGTGTCAGTAATGAAGCTCCGTGGTTCTCCATTTTCCCGTGTGAGAAACGGGGGTGTTGTCACCCAAGCAGTGTGTGCGTAAAGCGGGGGAGGGGACACAGAGCCAGACACGCGTGCTGCGCGAGAAGTGGGGAGCCCCACCCCTGCTCCCTGGACAGACTTGCCACGGCAGGAGGCTGAAGCCCAGCCCCTTGGGTGTCTGCCAGCTCCCGGCTGGCTGTGCAGGAGGACCAGCCAGGGAGCCCGGGAAAGGGCCAGCCCCTCGCGGGAGGGAAAGAACGTGCCGGGCGGGGCCGGGCGGCTCGTGCCAAGACGGAGACAGCGGCCCTATTCATGCCACGGAGAACTGGAAACCTCCCAGGTGGCCGGCGATGCGGCTCGGGGAAGCCAGTGCGCACATGCAGCTGCGAGGACCCCGTGGGCACACAGCGCTTGGCAGAGTCGGCGGTGCAGGCGGGAGGGGCAGGAAGGTGGTGCGGGTGCGCGCAGGGCTGGGAGGGCGTCCGCGCGCCAAGGGTGGCTCGGGTCTCAGTCCTGTCCCCGGCTCCCCAGGAGGCTCCACGTGGAGAGTGTGTGTGTGTGTGTGTGTGTGTGTGTGTGTGTGTGTGTGCGCGCGCGCGCGCGCGCGCGCACGCGCTTCTGCGTGTTACTGCTGACCGAGCCCAGGGCCTTCACACTGAGCTAAAATCCAACCCGTTTTTATTTTTGATTTTGAGACAGGGTCTCAAAAATCTAAGTTGCCCAGGCTGGGTTAAAACTTGAAATTCTCCGGCCTCAGCCTTCCAGATGCTGGGATTACAGGCCTGGGGACCAAAAGCCTCCTGTTTTGGGTTCCCTGATGGTGCAAGGAAGGGACTTTAGTGCCCCACGTTGGAGACTGACCCCAGGCCTGTCCCTCCCGGTGGTGTGGCCACCAAGGCTCATCTCCACTGGCCACAGGCAGAGTCCTGGCCCCTGCCCGGTGGTGAGCGCTCAGCGAGAGTCCAGCGCTACTTCCCTGATCAGACCGCCAGGTGGGGGCTCTCTGTCAACCCCAAGACCTGGGAAAGGCCTCCCACCCCTGCTCTTCCAGCAACTGGGCCTCTGCACCCTTCTCAGGCCCACATGAGTTGCTCTAAAACGATGCCCGCAAGCCTCTGGCACCTTCAGCCAGCTGGGGCCAGGGAGCAGAAGGGGCGGGCCAGGGCGGGGGAGGCTGGACTCTCCAGCGCCTCTCAGGCCAGAGCCAAGACATGGGCACCACGGGCCTGGCCAGCATCCCCTGCCCCCTGGCAGGGGCGCAGACCAGTAGGCGGAGTCAGGAGGTGTAGGGGAGCATGAGGCTTACACCCAGCCTTCCCTCCCTGGCCTGCGGCTGCTGCTGGGGTGCTGACCAGCGGGCAGGCACCTTGCAGGGAGGCGGGGCCCCCACTCTGTTGGGAGGCGGAGCTTGGGACCGTGGGCAGGATTCCGGCTCCCTGGGCCCTGAGCATGGGCAGGACTCCCTACCCGAGCCAGGGCCCAGGGTCCCCCAAAAGAGGATTTTGCACTTGGGCAGAAACTCAGGCAGGCCTCAGCTCTAATGTGGGGCTTTCCCAGGGGCTCCCCTGTATCGGGTCGCGTCCCTCCAAGGCCACAAGCTTCATGAAGCCATTTTTGCCAGGGTATGATGGTGCGGTCCTGTAATCGCAACACTTCAGGAGGCAGAGACAGCAGGACTAAGAGTTAGACCCCAGCCTGGGCAATTTATGAACTCAGTGAGACCCTGCCTCAAAGCAAAAATAACAAAAAAAATAAAAATAAATTAAAAAGACTGGGTATATCGTTCATGCAAAGACTCTGAGTTCCTTCCTTTAAACCAGAGAAGAGGAAAAAAAACGTTCTTCCACGGGCATTGTGTCTCTTGGTTCACAGCTCTGGCCACCATTTTACAATTTTTTCAAATAAAGGACCAAATAAAGGTGAGTTCTTGTAGACAACAGTGGCAGAAGCCAGAACTGAAGCCCGGATCCCAGGTGGCCGCCTGATCCAGCCCTCGCACCCGGGTTAGAGTTCCTGAGGACAGAGAATGCCAGCCTGCCTTCGCCCACCCCGCCGCGCACCCAGGCTTCACCCCACAGCGCCCGGCACCAGGTGGTAGCGCAGCGGCTCTCGGTGCCCCCAACTACACCCTCCCCCTCGCTCCCTGGTCCCATGCTGCCGGGCTCCGGCTGTGCCGAACCTGGGCTGGCCCCTCCGGAACCCACCAGAAGAGCTAAGCACGTACAAGCCATTTTCCCAGATGAGTTATAATTTTCCTTCATTTCCCCTTCAAAACACACTAATTAAACGGACATTGTTGAGGCAGCCCATTGAAATTCAAACGCGTGTCCGCTCGCTGAAGAACATCCTGCTCTTCGGGCAGCAATTGTGAGCATTGTGTGAGGCGGGCGTGGACCCGCGCACGTGCACGCCAGCCTGACGCAACCCCCTCACCTGCACCGCCGAGGGCGGGGCGGTGACTTTTTTCTCTGGTCACTAGGGCACCGAGGACCCAGGAAGCCCAGTCCATTCACAGAGGCCCCAGCTCAGGGGCAGGGTAGCCCCCTGGGACTGCCATGCCCCCATCCCAGGGGCTTTGCTAGGCTGGCAGCTTGCCCCCAGGGCATTGTCCCCTCTGTGACGCCCATCTCTGCCCCTCACCTGTACCCAGCCAGAGGTTTCTGCCCAGCATAAAGCAGAGGCAGATGGCCCCGGGTGATCTGGCCAGACCCAGGGGGCCATGCTGCCCCCGCCCTGAGTGCCTCAATTACAGCCTGTGAAGGAAGGAAGGAGCACCAGCCTGCTCCCTCCATGTCCCCGCCCCCAGCCCCCACACTGTCCCGCGCCCATCCCCCTTCCCGTGCCCTCCCTGCTCTGGGGTGACAGGTAGAGGGAATGGCTCCTGCTCCCTCCCCTCCCCAGAAACCAGCCTCAAGTCCAGGGAGGCAGCTGAGCCCCGAAGGGAGGAGGGCTCACCTAGGGCAGCCCCTCCTTTTCAGATGGAACCCTTAGCTGGGCGCCCTGGTGCACCTGCGGTCCCAGCCCAGGGAGGCTGGAGCAGGAAGGTCACATTTTCCAGCCAGCCTAGGCAACCTAGCAGTACCCTATCTCAATTTTTTTTAAATTTAAAATAAAAAACGTTGGCATGTAGCTCAGTGGCAGAGTGCTTGCTTAGTATACACAGGTTCCAGACTCCATCTGCAGCACCAGGAAGGAAGGAAGGAAGGAAGGAAGGAAGGAAGGAAGGAAGGAAGGAAGGAAGGAAGGGAGAAAGAAAGAAAGAAAGAGAAAAGCAAAGCTAGCTCCCTGGATCCCCCTGGCCCACCCAAGATCGCCTTCTTTCTCACTAATTTAAATTCAACACATCAGAAACTTTATCTGCAAACTCCATCCCACTCTGCCATCTCCTGCCAGCAGGAAGGTCACCCCACTTGGTGCACACTTACAGGGATTGTGGGGCCTTTGCATAGGCTGCTCCGGTCCCGGGGCCCCCTTCATCTGCCCGGCTAAGCCCTCTCAGTCCTTAGGACTCAGGTCAACCTCCAGTCGTGCGGGCCCTGCCCTGCCCCGGCGAGGGTGCCCGCCCCACATGCTCACGGACACCTGGACTACGCTTCTCGTGTTCCTCCTTCACGTAAACTTCAGCGGCACCCCTTTTATGGCTGGGCTGGGAGGTCTGTGTTGGGGGGGTGCTGGGGCAGCAAGATGACAGAGCCCCCAGATTTCTGCTGCCCGTGGTGTGGAAGAGGACCGTGGGGGGCCAAGAAGCCCACATGCGGTGGGGTGCGAGAGGGCCTGTGGAGGTGACCTCGGACCTGATCCGCAGGTTCCGAGATGCTCGGATGGACTGGCCCTTGGGATCTGGGTTGGCTCAGGTCCTGGGGGGGCTACCTCCCTTCTGCCAGCCCTGGGGGTCCGACCCGACGTGGCGGAGAGGCACGGGCAGTAGCAGCAGGAAAGGTCCTGGGAAGACACGGCTCCAATTACTGCTGCAAGAACGCTACTGTACTGATCCTCTACTTCCAGGAAGAGGCCTCGTCCCTCCCCGCGTCCTCAGGGAGAACCCAGCCCAGCCAATGCCTCAGATCAGCCCTGTGAGGCCAGAGTAGATAAGGCAGGCTCCTGACCCCTGAGCGCTGGACGTGAGGTGCTGCTCGCCACCTGCAGGCCTAAGGGGACGAGGCACCTGCCCACCCTGGCCTGTGTCATGAGCTGTCCCATCCCTTGAGGGAGGTGAGTGAAGAGGCCTGCCTGGGGCCCCCCAGCTAGTAAAGCGCAAGCTGGATCCAAGCAGGACTCTCTGAACCCCCCAGCGCCTCAGTCCTGTCCCAGGGAGCGCAGGGGCCGAGGCACTGGGTCCCCGCTGGCACTTCTCCCGGACAGAAGGAGGAGAACACGTGGCCGACCCCTCGTTCCGCCCCTTGCCTGTCAACACAACATAAAAGCTAATCTAGAAATAAATAAATCTACCAGGAGGAGCGGAGCCTCTTGAAAGGAAACGGAGCCGCTCAGAGGCCGCCACGCGGTGACCGGCGTCTCGCCGTGGAATTGGGAAACTCTTGGGACCGAGCTCGGCTGCCGCGTGCCCTGCTGCCAGCTCTGCTTACCCTGGAGCCCATGACGTGGCTAAGTGGCTGGGCCCTGAAGGCACCTGGGGTCACCACATCTGAGACTCTGAGTGTGCAGCTAGGAGACCCCACAGGCTCAGGGCTCTGCCCAGGTCCAGGGACCCTGCAGGACCGAGCTGCCACCTGCCTCGCCGTCTTGGGCCACCTGTGCTCTACCCCACGCCACCACAGCTGGCATCCTGGGCTCTGTTGCTTCGTGACACATGGAGAGAGGAGAGAGAGGCCAGCCACGTCCTCAGCTACCCCGCGCTCCAGTGCCTGTGCCCGGAACCAGGGTGCCCCGAAGCCTCCCAGACATCAGAGGACCTGAGAGGCGCTGGCCCTGGGTGGGAGGGGTCCCAGGACAGGAGCCCCCCCCCCCACGGCCCCACCTGGCCGCAGACCACCCAGCGGCCTGAAGACCGCTGCCGTCTTCTGACTCTACAGAACGTTCTGCCAGTGCTCGAAGTGCTGGCAGGGGAGGGAGCCAGGCGCACAGCTCGGGGGCAGAACACTTGCCCGGCGAGCCCAAGGCCACACAAAAATCAACCGAGTTCGGTGGTGCACGTTGGTAATCTCAGCCTTCAGGAGGCTGAGGCAGGAGGGTTGCTCTGAGTTTGAGGCCAGCCTGGGCTACATACTGATTTCAGGACCAGCCTAGACCACGGAGCGACACCCTGTCTCAAAAAAAAAAAAGTATCCACATGCTGCTGAGCAGGCACCCTGGGGACCCGGTCCCCAGCCTCAGATTCCCCAGGCCAGGGCCAGGGCGTGGGGGGTGACATCACATTCTCCCCGCTTCTGGTAGGGCCAGCACACATGCATACGTGAACATGTGCGCACCTATGTATAGGAATATGTTGGTCATGTAAGTGTGTAGAGAGGTGTGTTATTGTGTGTTTGCATGTGTGTACGTGTGTGCTAGCATGTGTATGTGTGTATGTGCTAGCACAGCACTGTGTACATGCATGCATGTACCTGTGTGTCTGTGCCCATAGACACGTGTGTACCTGTATGTAGGAATATGTTGGTCATGTGTGTAGAGGTGTGTTATTGTGTGTGTGAGTGTGTGTATGCATGTTCTAGCATGTGTGTGTATGTGTGTGCTAGCACAGCATGTGTGTACATGCATGCATGTACCTGTGTTCCGTGCCCATAGGCATGTGTGTACCTGTGTGCAGGAATGTGTTGGTCATGTGTGTGGAGAGGTATGTCATTGTGTGTATGTGCTAGCATGTGTGTGTGCTAGCACAGCATGTGTGTACATGTGCACGCATGTACCTGTGTATCCGTGCCCACAGACATGCATGTGCCTGTGTGTAGTAC
The DNA here is from genome assembly GCA_004027205.1 of Ctenodactylus gundi. Classification (NCBI taxonomy): domain Eukaryota; kingdom Metazoa; phylum Chordata; class Mammalia; order Rodentia; family Ctenodactylidae; genus Ctenodactylus; species Ctenodactylus gundi. Next base: position 137,515 of record PVKB01003764.1, read on the forward strand.
TATGCATATGCTATTATGTGCACACACTCAGGGGCTTGTGTTAATGTAGGCAGGTGTGAAGGCCTGTCCTACTATGTATATGTGTGCAGGCTTGTGTGTGTTGGCACGACGCGTGTGTGTGACCACGCGTGTAGATGTGCATAGCGGCTTCTCCTCCCTGTGGACCAGCGAGGATTGCCCTGCCAGTCACCGGGGACACAACCCCTGGCAGCTTCGTCCTGGGCAAGAGGCCCCAGGCCCCAGAGCAGAGCCGGCTCCTGGGGTACCGGCTGCTAGAGCACATGCTTCCGAGCTCAGCTGACGGTGGCTCCACCGCCCGCCCTCTCATGGGTGCGTCTTATTCCCACCCACATCCACTCACCCGTCACCACCCGCCCACTCTGAAGCCACACAGCCGTCACATGCCTCCCTCGGCCAGCCCAGGGGCACAGCCACCGCCTGTGATGCCCCCGGGGACCCACACACAGAGCAAAGTCTGTATCCGAGGTCGGGGCCGCTCTCCTGGGTGCCACTGGCCAGGGGACCTCAGCCTGCCACAGCAGCTACATCACAGGGACTCGGGGACCCCGCCGGCTGCCGCCTGCCCTCCAGGGCGTTGGCCTGGCTGTCACTTCCTGCCACGTAGGGAGTCCCTGTGTGAGGCCTACGTGGTCCCGCCTGGGAACAACTCCTGGGCTTTGAGAGAGACGTTCATGTCCTGTCCCTGGGCCACCAGGTCTCCATCCTGGGTGGGGGCTGGGTATCAGCTCCTGCTCTGCCCCCCAGCCCCAGCAGCTGGGCACTCCACTGGAGACCCCAGGAGGCGGAGCTCCTGGCCGGCACCCTCTAGTGAGGGTCACTTAGAACACCGCGTGGTAAGTAGCCTCCCAGCGAAGCCTGGGCCGCAGCCGGGGCCAGCCTTGACCCAGAGCCAGAGGACACAGTCCCATCCAGGCGCTTAAAGTTTAACCTCCGGAGGCCTGGCTGCCAATGGCGCTCAGTAGCTCTGCGCCCAGACTCGACCAAGGAGCTGACCCGGCCCACAGGGACAGGGGCTCGGCTGCCAGGCCTCTGGGGCTCACAGCCAGCGCTACCCACTGAGCCTGTCTGAGGGTCCGTGTGGGGCTTCGGCCTCCTAGCAGCCCTGCCAGCCTCGACTGAAGGAAGCCAAGGGTGGCCATGCCAGCGAGCCCTTGTGTCCCCGTGGCCGGGCAGCCTGGCCAGCTGGGTCTTCTGCCAGGGAGGCTACCGACTCCAGGAGAGAGAGACTGCAGCCCACGCTGGCCAGTGGGCAGAGGAGTGGGTGCAGGCCGGGTGCCCAGGCCTGCAGCCTCACAAGGCTCAGCTGTGTGCATGACCGGACACTGAGTCAGGAAGACCCCCTGGAGGCCACGGAGTCCTGGAGCCAGGGACGTTGTCACTGCCAACTCGGCCTCCCGCGGGTCTCCAGGCCACACCCTCCCTTCTTCTGTGGGGAGCAGAGGGGCGTGGCCTGGGCCCCTCAGGGCGAGGAGGACAGATATGCACCCTCTTCCTGAGCCACACGTGGTGGGGCCCGTCGAGTGGGAATTACATTTTATACTCTAAAACTTTTTTTACATGTAAACATTGACCTGTGGCAGATGCTCCGGGTCACAGCCTGGGTGGCGTGGCCCCTCCGTGTCCCTGCCGCCTCTGTGTTCCCTCTCCAGCACTCCTGCTGCCCACTGTCCCGAGCCGCCAACGGGCATCTGTGCTGAGGAAGGCCCGCTGGCCGGCACACCTGGGCCCCCACCCGGCCTCAGCTGGGCGTGTGTGCCGGGGATCCTGAGTGGGGACACCACAAAGAAGTCCTAGGGCCTACTAGAGCTTTCACTAGGGTGCTAAGTCCCCCGTCGTGGAAGGTACCCAAGCAGAATCTGGGTGGCCTTTGGGCAGGGTACAGAGAAGTGGTCTGTGCCTCCCCCTGGGGATGCGCCATCTCCAGGCCGCATGCCCCGCCTCCATCCCCACAGGTGATCTGGGCAGCCAAGGCCAGGCCCACAGCCTCCTGCAGCCCCAGGAGAGGGAGCCGGTGTCCCTTTGTGAGGAGGGGACCATGGCTGCAGGAGAGGACTGGGAAGGCCGGTGGGTGGGTGTCAGGCTCGGCTGGGCCAGGAGAAGCCTGCCTAGCTGCTGTTGGCTAGCTCCCCGCCAGGGTTGCCAGGACCACCAGCCTGACCCGGGTCTTCCTCCTGCAGGGCGGGTCTCTGAAGGCTCCTGCCCTGCCCAAGCACCTCCCCAGCGATGCTCCTCATGGTCCAAGGACACTCGCTGGTCAAGTCCCTGCCCCCTCGCTGTGAGGGTCAGTAGCGAACGTGCCTCAGGAGGAACAGGTGGATGCTGACCCCAGCATCCATGGGGCACTGGGCCAAGGCCCCTCCAAGGTGGCAGAGTTGAGGACAGGGTCTTTGTAGAGTTGCATGAGCCACAACCGGGTGCCCTCTTCCCTTGAGGGTTGGGAGTGGATGGATGTGGTGTCAGCTGTCCACCTCTGCCCCCTACAGGGCTGCCTCTGGGCTCCGAGAGGCACAGGTGTGAAGAGAAGGAGTCTCCAGGCCCCTCCCAGGCACAGCCGCACAGCCGGGAGGCGGCTTGAGCTGCGTCCTGGGCCCTGTTGGCACCTTTGTACCAACTGTAGCTGATCTGGTCAGGGCTCCCTCAAGGAGGCCCGGCTCCCACTAGTTCAATCTGTCTCCCAGCTCTGCTACAACTCAGAAAGGGGCAGGACAGGGACAGCTGGGGACCCACCTGTGGGCTCTTGGGTGGGCCGGTCTGCCAACACAGTACAGTGTCTGCACCCAGGAGTGGGGTCAAGGCAACAGGACAAAGCTGAGGGTCAGAAGAGTGCCGGAGAGAAAGGGGACACAGGGAGACCCTGAGCCCTGGGGGACCGGGGGACTGTGGCCATTTGGGCTTCTTTGCTATGCTGGGCAGCAGCTCCCGGGCTCTGGCCACTCTCCTGCACCTCTGCATGCGCTGGGGTACAGCACACAGCGGGCGTCTCCCCAGCCTGCAGACGGGGAGGCCCCGGGGTCACCCCACCCCAGCTTCGGCCCTGGCTCTATTTCCTAGACTCCAGAACAGCACAGCCCTTTCCTGGAGCGCCTGAGTTCCAGAACCAGATGACAGAAACCAACATCCCACTCTCGATGTTTATTCTTTTAAATTTATCCGATTCATTGGCGGTACTGGGGGTCAAGCCCAGGGCGTCACACTGAGCTACATCCTCGGCCCATTTTAGAGCTTTACTTTTGAGTCGGGGTCTCGCTAAGCTGCCCAGGCTGGGCTTCAACTCATCTTCCTGCCTCAGCCTCTCAGAGCGCTGGCATGGCGGGCCTGGGCCACTGGACGCGGGCCCCAGTGTTTTATGAAAGTGTCTGGTCACTCCAGTCTCGCGCTATCCTCTGTGGGCTGGGACAGGCTGGTCCTACGGGTCAGGGAACGCAGCCTTGAAGAACAGAACGGCCAGTCCGCAGGGAACATGGGGACAGCACAGCCGGGTTGGCAGCACTGTCCTTCTTACCGTGTGTCCTTTTCCTGGCCCAGCGAGCCCACGAGACTGTGGGCTGGGATCACGCTTGAGGCCAGAGTCTGAGTGTCCCTGGGGACAGCGGTAAACAAGGCACCGAGGTACAGGAGGTGAGCCGGTCACCTGTGGCCCCATCAAAGGCGTTATCTCCTCTTGGCCTGTCCTTGGTCTGTTTGCCCATGCTGGGGACAAAGGTGGCAAAGTACACACATAGCCCATGGTGGCAGCTGAGGGACCACAGGGAGGCGACCTGGGCAGCCTCGGGGGCCTGAGCTGGGGCCAGGCCGAAGAGGGGAAATCCCCAGGGTTGACCTCAGAGACCCGGCCGCAGCTCCCATCCCACGGGTGGGACACTGAGACCCAGAAACGGGGCTGGTACCATGGCACCCTTGAAAGCAGGCCAGGGTACGTGGATTGGCCCGTGGCCTGGAGGCCTCTGCCCGCCCACATCGCCCCCGGGCCCCGCCTCACCTGCAGATCACAGCCCTGCTGCAGTCCCCACCCCAGGCCCTCTGCTCCCACTTTGATCAAGATGGAACCCGGGTGCATGTGAACCACAGCGCCACAGGGCTGGGGAGGGGAGGGGGATGCCCGGCCTAGAAACTGTGTCCAGCCCACTCGCCCCCAGGCTGGTATTCACAGAAGACCTGGCCCACATAGCATGCACAGCAGTCTGGGGGTCAGCCAGCCTGGGCCTGGCCCCACAGCCTCCCTGCCCCGCCCCCCGCCCCGCCACAACCTCTGTTTGGCCTTCCCTGAGGGCAGGACCAGCCCATAGCGCCCTCCGTCCCCCCCCACAGCCGGCACCATGACGGTGTCATTGAGTTCGATGGGGATCCAGGGGTGAGCAACAGAGGAGGTGTCCTGCAAGCCAGGAGGGCCCGCTCTGGAGCCGAAGCCTGCGTGAGATTCTGCTGCCAGGAAGTCTAGGAGTGGGCCCCTAACTCCACACCTCGGGGAGCTGTCCTGTAGACGTGGGGGCTGCATTTGGCCCGGCCCCACCTCTTCTCAAGGGAGTTAGAGGCATCACGCAATGGTGTTTACTGCAGCTGAATTCATAGCCGCCAACACGTCCAGACAGACGAATGGATAGGGAGATAGGGCGTATTTACACGGCGGAGTACTACTCTGCCACAAAGAAGGGCAACTCTGAGTCACTTGTAGGAAAACGGACGCACCTTGAGACCATCAGGCTTAGCGAAATGAGCCAGACACAGAGGGCTAACATCACATGGTCTCTGTCATATGAGGAGACCAAAACGTGAAACAGGAGAAGAGCCAAATAAAAGAGAGACAGAAGAAAACAGAGACTTTGGGGAGGGGGAAGGGAGACGTGGCGGGTGGGGGGATGGGGGTGGACGGGCAGGGAGGGGAAGACTGTCGGGCCGTGACCTGTGCGTGCACCCCAAGCCGGCCAGTAGGATCACGGATCGCAGGTCCATACTCATAGAAAGAATAATTTTTGCAAAGAATAAAAATATGGAAGCTGAGCTCCCGTGGAGGCCCCACGCAGGACGGTCCCTGGGGGCCCCGTTCTCTCCCTCCTCTCCGAGGAAACAGCTAATAAATCACTTTACTTGGTACCAGGAAAAACAGAGAATTTTGCACACGTCCACTCTTTAACCCCATTATGCTGACCTTTCTTCCTACGGCCGCCAGGAAGCTTAGACTTGGAGTAAACGACCCCCCGGCATGGCCAGCCCCGCTCTGACTCCTGAGGTCCTCCGGCGCCACGGCGCGAGGAGGCTGCGTGTAAGAAGCGGATAGCCTTGCCACAACGGAACTGCCACAAAAAAAACCTCGCTGTGTTTTAAGAAAGTTTACGAGTTGGTAAACAGATTTGGGCATCTGGGTTTCTCACGCTCAGTGCTCAAAGCCGCCCCAGCCTGCCCGCAGCCTGTGCTGTCGGCAGAACAAGCCCGCTAGAATCTTCCCAAATGGGATCTTCGCTGTCACATGATCTTCCGGTGCGTATTCTGGTGTGGATTGCTTTCTCAGAGTGTGAACAGAAGCACAGAAAGTGCCCAACGCCGTGAGGCCCACGAACGCTGCTTAATAATAAAAAACGCCTCCAGCAGAAGGCCCTGGAGAGCTCCCAGCGAGCCCCTGTCCCCGGCAAGCTACTGGACGGGACACGCCCTGCCCCTTCCTCAGGGCCTCACAATTACGTCAGAAAGGGGACCCACGCAAAATCAGCAGATCTGACCCGTGGCCGTCATTCAGAAGGGAAACCTCGTCGCCTGGGGACGGCACACACCTGCGTCAGGCGCCCAGGGCCGGCCGCTCTCCCCGGGGCAGGGGGACAGCGGAGTGCGTGCTCAGGTTAGGGACTGGTGGGGTGGGGAAAGGTCACTGGACGCTGGGCCAGGGCCAGCTACGGGGTCAAGGCAACAGCACAAAGGTTAAGGAGGGGCCACCCAGTCCAGTCCCCATTGAGTGAAGTTTATTTTGCTCCTCGGGAACCGCAGGTCTGGGGCAGGGTCAGCGAGTGGAGCTGGGTGGGGCACTGGGGCGGCCGCGGGGCTGGGGGGCTGCGAGGGGAGGGACTAATTGCCCGTCAGTCAGACAGGTGAGCGTGTTTCCTTCCCCTGAGGGAGGTTTTAACCTGTTTCAATATGGCGGTCCCATGGAGAGTCACGAGGGCCTCCTCTGGGGTCTGGCCCAGCGTGCACCTGAATCCCTTGGCACGCATGGCCAGGGTGTGGAGGACAGCAAGGTGCTCCAAGGGGGTGACGGGCTCACTGTCCGACTGCGGGAACCTGCGGCGGCCGCCAGGGAAGCGCTCCTTGGCACCGGGAACCCTCTGCGCAGCTGTACATGCAGGCATCAGACTGCCGTCTCCACTCACGGGCTAACCAGGACATGCACCAAGCGTCTTTAGGCCAAGCCCGGCCTAAGTTAGAGACCGGACTTGAGGTCAGACTCCACCAAAACCCGAGTCCGGCAGGGGCTCCTGTACCCAGGGGGAGACTCAAACCTGCCAATTCCCTCACCTCCAAATGGGAAGCACTCGAACCGGAGTGCTGCCGGCCAGGTGACTTCTGAGGGTCAGGCAGCATCCTGGGCAGCCTCGCTCCGAAGCCGGGGCCTCTGCTTGGGACGCTGGGGGTCAAGAGGCCACAGGCTCCTGGAGTCGGGCTACCTGTACAGACGGGAGCTCTGGTGCTGCGGCTCATCTTGGGGCTCCTGAGTCCCGTCATGGTCTCCACAGAAATGTCTGCAGCTACCACTTTGGGCACTCCCCGGCTTTGGCAGCCTGTGGGCATTCCATCGGCAGCCAACATGGCTTCCCTGACGCTAACCCACATGGCTCCACCTTAGTCCACTTGGCACGGCTTCCATGCTCTGGCCTGATAGTGGCCCCCAGACCCTGTCAGTCTCATGTGGGTTTTGCCCATAAATGCCTGGCTTTAAGGAGACCCGCCCTCGCCCCACTGTGCCCTGGGAAAATGGGAGTTAGTCATTGTTCCTCAGGGAGGGAAAGAGGAGCCCCCAGAGGAAGTGTCCCTTCTGAACTTGGGGCTCTCTTCAATGCACATGCTGAGGAAAGTCCAGGATGCACCTGTTAGAAACGGCGCGTAGCAATCTTCCTGTCCAAACAGAGGATGGACTTGGGAGGCACGGACGACAGGGTACGAGGCTTTAATTTTCTTTTGCCAAAGGGTGTCCTTCCCACGTGCAAGTGGAGAAAAGACCGGCAAGCATGGCCGGGGGGACCTTTTTCCTAACTCGCAAGGCCCTCCCCCCGCCGTTTCCCATTGGCGGGATTCACAGTCTTCCCGGGAAGGTCTAAGACGTTGGCTCAGGGCCACGTTCATCACAACGTCACATCCTAATCCCTCCTCCCTCCTTCCTGCCTCTGTCTGGTCACCTGATCGGGTATGGCGCGAAAATGTAAAGATCCGCCATCTTGAACAATGTGCCACGGTTGCCGCTAGGTGACGCTCACAGCACCGGACACAGAGAGCCCGGCCAGAATCTGGGTGCCGGCTCTGCTGTTTCTGGGGAGCCTTCCTTGCCCTGCCCCTCAGCAGCCCTCCTCATCCCCCAGCTGGCCAAGCCCAAACCCCAAGATCACGCAGACCCAGGGAAATGACCCAAAGGCCCCGCCCTACCCAGGGTCCAGTGTCAAGTGGCAGCCCCTGCTCAGGGCTGCTGCTCACCCAGGACCCGCAGACCACCGCACCGAGGAGCCCGGGCACGAGGGAATTGTGATGGAACCAGAGCTCCAATGAGGTCCACCCGGGGAGAAGGGGCCCCCCGCTAGGTCTAGCCCAGCCCCGCGCCCCGCTGGTCCTGCCAGGCAAGTCCTCCCACTGCCGGGTGCACTCGAGAGAGATCATCAGTATTAATATTAGGTGCTGTTATTGATTTCAGATTTAAAGAATTGATTTTCAGTCCGGGCCCTCCCTCTGCGTGGCGCTCTGCGGGACACGCACGGCACGGCCCTGTCTGCCCACATCCCGTCCCCCTTCTGTGTCCATAACTCTGTTAGCTGAGGCGGGACAGCGAGGCCGTGGCCCTCCAGCACCGGCCCTCCTGCTGCCTTAGCGGAGCCCCATGCCCTGCCCCTCCTCCTGGAATCCCACAGCCCCTAGCTGTGCTCCGTGGTCTCCCTGTCATCGCCTCGCTGTGACGGGTCGGGGGGCCGGGGGCTGTGCCTGGCCCCCTCTTTGCTTCAGGGTCCAGCTCTGAGCCTGGTTTGAGGGAGGGGGTAATGACCTTGTGTGGCTGAGCAGCTGCTACGCGCTGGATCACAGGGTCCTAGGGTCAAGCCCACGGGTCAAGTAGAGACACAGCAGAGAGCTTGGGTCACCTATTGTGTTTCCATTGCCGTGACTCAATTCCCGACACCCACAATTTAGGGGAGGAAAGGTTTATTTCAGCTCACAGTTTGAGAAGGTCACAGTCCATTCATGGGTGGCTGGTCGCCATGGAAGTACACGGCAGAGACACAGGTGGAGGCAGCTTCTCATGACATCACACACAGGAAGCCAGGTCAAGGCGAGTTGAGATTATTAGTCCTCCCAGGAAGGCAGGAAGCAGCGTATGTGTCCTTCCAGGTCTCCTCCCAGGGATCAGCCCCTCCTGGATCCAAGTGTGGAAGGTGTGGTAGGCCCCTGCTACACTCCTGTGATCCAATTTACACGCCTGTGATCCACCCCTCCGGACCAGGCCCTGATCTCCCAATGGTTCCATAGACAATCCGTAACATTTAAACACACGAGACTTTTGGGGGACCTTCCAGATCCAAACCACAGTACGCTGGTACAGATGGGGAAACTGAGGCCCAGAAAGAGGAGGTGACTTTCTCCAAGGTGCATGCAACCGCCCAGGAGCGCTCTCGGAACACCACTCTCCTGCCACGGGTTGGGGTGGAAGAGGACAGAATCTCGTGGACAGCAGAGGCCGGCTCCTGGCCACAGCCTGCGGCCTCGGGGGCTGCCCGGGAGGGGGAGGAGGCCCTGCCCCGCTCTGCAGGTGGGAATGGATCCCCGCGTCTTCATTCCAGGCTGCGGCCCCAGCCTTGTTTGTTTATTTATTTATTGAGTCAAAGTCTTACTAAGTTACTAATTTGCCCAGGCTGGTCTCAAACTTGTGATCCTCCTGTCTCGGCCTCATTGAGTGTTGGGGTTACAGACGTGTGCCTCCCCTCCCCCCTTCCCTCTTAACCATGTCTGTTCCCACTCACTGAGTCTCTGTTCTGGGTGACTCCAGAGAGCTCAGATAATCTGATTTCCAGTTGCACCCAGATAGCAATTTTTTTTTTTTTTTTTTTTTTTTTTTTGAGACAAGAGCTGTCTCTACAGGCCATGCTGGTCCCGAACTCACGATGTAGCCCAGGCTGGCCTCAAACTCACAGCAGTCCTCCTGCCTCGGCCTCCTGAGTGCTGAGATTCTAAGCCTGCACCACCACACCTGGCTCTGCGGTGACAGAGAATCAAACCCGGGGTCTCACGCTGGCCAGGCGAGCACTACGTCCCCAGCCCCTCGAACAGCAATTTCCGCCAATGACACGAAGCCCAGATTCAGTCATTTGTCCCCTTAACCATTCATTTACTCGTCAAAATATTGACTAAGCATTGGCCCGGGAACATCAGCAGGGTGGATGGGTAGTAGGCCCTGCGCTGTGCCCTGCGCTGTGCCCTGTGCTGAAGGAACACGCCACAGACCCCAGGACACACGAGCGAGGCGGCAGGGCCCTGCACCCGTCTACACTGCGGGTTCAGAGCACAGGAGCCACTGCAGGCTTCCAGGATGCTTGCGCTGCGCCCCGCCCGTCCCTGCACAGAGCATCCCATCCCCCATCACAGATCCCTGAGACGCCCTGAGCCCCAGGGTGACCCTCCAGGGGTCTGGGCAGCAGGCTGGAGCCCTGCTCAAAGTCCTCCACTCTGGCACGGGGCACAAGGACCCCAAGGTCCCAAAGTCACCCCCTGATGAGAGGCCAAGCTGGCCAAGCTTCAATGGTCCCAGAGGCAAGGTGGCCCCTGGGCAAGGTGAACTGGGCTGACGGCCACCCCTCTTTATCCCCAGGCTCGAGGAGATGGACCTGGGCCTGGACATTTGGGGACCGTCCCCTGCACCTGATGCGGAGGGTCAGGGACATGAGGAAAGAGGCTGGCTCCTCTTCATCCCAGCCACGCACCCTGACGTTCCTTCCGCCTGGAGTGGCCGCCCTGCCCGCCACGTGACCCAGGTCCCAGTCTGCTCCTGAGCCTCCAGGGCTCACGGCTGTGCCTCCTGCAGAGGGGACAGGGCAGCCTGTGGCACTGCCGCTCCCCGCACCTGCGGCTTCCACCCACAGACTCCGGCAGCCCAGCTCTACAGCAGCTCCGTTCACCGGGAGCCAGCCAGCCAGGCAGGCTTCCGTCTTCCACCACCAAGGCCCCTGTGGGCTCTGCTGAAGCCCCTGAGGGCCGCTAGGTGCCCAGCAAGCCTGAGAGCCGGTGATGGGGCCACGGGCTGTGCGGAGCTGGGCCGGGGCCTGGGAGCACGGGCAGGGCCCACCCCACCGCCATCAGGGGGACTTCCCATAATTATCCCCTCGAGCCACACATCAGGCCAAATAACTCAAGTATCGCTTTAGCCAATTACCAGCCTATAATTAATCGCTCAGGCACACAGAGGCGTAAGAGGGGCTGGGGAGGAGCAGAGAGGTAATTAAGCGTGAGGCCCAACACTCCCGTGAAAAGTCACACTCTCCACTTACGTTATAATTAAGGAAGTCCCTTCCGCATGATCCGTGCCACCTGCTGGTGGCTGCAGACACAGGGACGGTCCAGAAGGTGGCAGCTCTGCGGGACATGCACGGCACGGCCCTGTCTGCCCACATCCCGTCCCCCTTCTGTGTCCATAACTCTGTTAGCTGTTTCTGTTACCAGTTTCGTGGCTTTAAACTAAGACCCAGAAGCCACCCAGCAAGTGACCCCAGTGAAGCCCAGATGGAGAGACCGGGGTGGGGGAGCCGCAGGTCGGGGGCCCAACAAAGGGCTAGCAGGGAGGGTCCCCAAGGCCGGCAGCACTCTGGGCTGGGCAGGCCTGGGGATGGCGCCTAGCCACCACATTCAGCGCCCAGGAGCCTTGCCAGGACAGAGACCACGCTCTTGCCCCAGGGAGATGGCACCTTCCCCAGTCCCTAATTGGTGGGCCTAATTAGAAAGTAATGATGCTTTAAGTGCACCTAGAAACGCAGAGGGCCGGGGATGGCGAATCCCTGGCTCCCCAAGAGGCCTGGGAAGAAGAGAGAGCCAGCCCCGGCTCCCCGCACACTGCAGAGCCATGGGCCAGAGCCAGCTGCTTGAATGGCCCGCGCAAGTCTGAGACAAGAGACAGGGCAGCCCCGGACGACCCTCCAGCGGTCTGTGCTCTCTGCGGCGGCCACTGTTGGGGACGTCCTGTGACATGACGTAGCCTGGCACCCGCTGTCCTGCCCCTGGTGCTACAAAGTGGCCCTGTCTCTAGTTTCTTCAGGCTAAGTTATTGACTTGAGATCTTCCTTGTTTAAGACAAACATCCAGAGCTACCAATTTCCTGCAGAGTACGGCCTTAGCTATAACCCTGAGGCTTTGGGTAGGACGGGTGGCCGTTTTGGTCTTCCTAAAAGCATTTCCTTTTTTCCCTTCTGGTTTTTCTCTCACTGATTGTGTCAGAGCGGTTTAATGTGGGTGTGGTGGCGCAGGCGTGTCATCCCAGCAACTCAGGGATCCCCAGTTCAAGGCCAGCTTGGCAACTCTGGGAGACCCCATCTACACATAAAACAAACAGGGGTGGACACATGGCCTTGAGGTAGAGTGCTTGCCCAGGAGGTGGGCAGCCCTGGATTCTGTCCCCAGCACTCCCCCCGAAAAGGGAGATGTGGAATTTCCACAACTGTGTAAATTTTCCAAACTTCCTACCGTTACGAACGCCTAATTTCATTTCACTGTGGTCAAAGAACATACTCGGTGTGATTCCAGGCGTTTTGAGAACACCGAGGCCTGTGCTGCCCCTAGCGCGCGTGTCTGGAACACGTCACAGGTGCACTGAGTAAAGACAAGTTCTGCCGCCGCTGGGTGGAACGCTCCTACACGTCAGCCAGGTCGGGTTCAGAGACTTCTGCCAGATTGCTGAGCCAGGTAGCGTAGGGAGCAGCGGTGACGCGGGCAGCCTAAAGGATCTGCCCACAGCCAAGGAACGTGGAAAAGACAAGCGCGCGTTCGGATCGGAGGACTCCATCGAGAGGGGCAGCGGGGGAGGCTGAGAGAGGGGCTGCACGTCACGGTGAAGGGTTTGGGGTCTCCATGAGGGGCAGAGAAGAGGGGTCTGGGCTGCAGATCTAATGTCCCAGGAAGGCTGCTGGGGCACCAGGTTTCCAGTGACCCTGGGAGCCATCACTGTTTCAAAGATCGTGCCCTAAGGTTGTTGCCTACCCAAGCCTCTCTCGGCTCCAGCCACCCAAAAGGCCCTGCGGACTTAGATAAATCTGGGCGATGCGCCCTAACTTCTGGGAGAGAGACGGATCGTCAGCTCATAGGGAGGAATACATGCGTCCATGCTAACTCTTAGCTCATGCTGCTTCTAGCCTGCGGCAGCGCGGTGTCTCCTGACCACAGGGTGTGTCTGAAGAACCTGGGCGCTGAGCGTTTTAAGGCTTTTGTCTGCACACCAACTCTCTACCGGTTCTGTGGGTTGCTGAAAGTGGGATGAGAGTCTCCGACTACGCCACTCTGTTTCCTCCCAGTTCTCTCAGGCTTTTGCCTCACGCGTGCTCGGGCCCTGTCGTTGGGTGCGTGCGTGTGTGTTTACCATGATCACGCCTTCGTGAGGGACTAGCCCTCTCGTCACCGCGTGATCTCCTCCTTTGCCTCTAATAACAATTGTTATAGACTGAAGTCTGTTTCGTCCCATGTTAGTTTGCCACTCCGTTTCTCTTCTGAGCGACGCTCGCAGAGAACGTCTTCCTACAATTTCACTGGCAAACTCTTCGCCTCTGGAAACCCCGGCTGGGGCTCTAGGGAGCGTATCCTCGGATCGTGTTATTGCACGCACTCTGCTAGTCCCTGCCTTTTCATTGAAAAGATTAATCCATTTTGCTTTCGTATCGTTGCTCAGAAATAAGAGGCGTACCTCTGCCATTTGGCTATTCGTTTTCTTTGTGTCTTTTTTTTCTCCCTCGGTTCAAGTTCTTCCTGTTTTGTTGTCGTTGTTGCTGAAGGCGACTGAACTCAGGGCTCAAACATTTGCAATCCTCCCGCCTCAGCCTCCCAGTGTGCTGGGATTGCAGGCTGGCATGCCCATGTCCAGCTTACGTGGTGCTGGGGAATCGAACTCAGGGCCTGGCACCCGGTAAGCAAATGCTCTCCCTGCTTGCTACCCCTCCAGCCCCTCTGCGATATCTTTTATATTGACCCGCGTAACAGCTTTTTCTGTGGCCTGTGTCTCTTTGGTAGATTGTAGGTACCACCCAATTCCTTTTTCTTTTCAGCTTTGAAGGATTGGCTTTGATATTTGTTCTAAGGCCGATCTGGTAGCAGTGAACTTTCTCAGTCTCTGATTCTCTGGGAATATCTTAAATTCTCCTTCATTTTTGTAGGATAGTTTTGCCGGGTATGGAATTTTTGTTTGACAAGATTTCCTCCCAGCACTTTCCTTTGATCAGCCTTCTGACACTCAAGTCTCTGGTAAGAAATCAGTTCCTCTTCTGACTGAGGGACACGGGTGCTTGATATGTTTATTTTTCCTTGCTGTTTTCAAATTTCTCCTTTTGAGCGGGGCCCAATGACACAGGCCTGGCATCCTAGTGCTCTGGAGGACTGACACAGAAGGATCACGAGTTCTAGCCTATTCTGGAAAACTGAGTGACTCAATGAGACCCTGTCTCAAAACCAAAAATAAAAATAGGCTGAGGGTGTAGCTCAATTTGAAAGCTCTGGGCTTGATCCCCAGTATCACAAAAGCAAACCAAAATAGCATAGCTCAGCAGTGATAGCACTTGCTCAGCAAGTGCAAGGGCCCAGGTTCAACTCCCCAGCGTCTCAGAAGTGGGTTGTGGTGGTGCACAATTGTAATTCCAGCACTTGAGAGACGAAGGCAGGAGAATGGCTGTGTGTTCAAGGCCGGCCTCGGCTGCGTAGTGAATTCAGGGCCCGCCTGGACCACAGAGCGAGACACTGTCGTCCCTCCACCAAAAACATCAAAATAAAATGTTATTTGTTTTCAACTTTCAGCTGTGTGGTTTAGCTACGAATCTCCCTGAGTTTATCTTTCTTGGAGCTTGTTCCATTTCTTAAATATGTAAATTAATCTCTGACCAAATTTAGGCAGAACCAACCCAGATTTGGGTGATAAAAAGCATCTGTTGATAGTCTTTACCCAATTTCTTCATTGCTTTAGAGAGAAGCGGGGTTCGAAATTCCTTCTTCTAGCTTTTTCTGACGTCACCCCACACTTAACCCTCAGTTGATGAACAGGTAGGCCTGATGGCTCAGGTTTGTCATCCCCGAATTCTGGGAGGCTGAGGCAGGAGGATCCCAAGTTCAAACCCAGCCTGGGTACCTCAGTGACTCAGTGAGATCCTGTGTCAAAATCAAAAACAGAAAATGGGCTGGGGATGTAGGTCAGTGGTAAGGTCCTGGGGTGAATTTCCAGTACTCCAAAAAGTTTTAATTAATTAGAGAATAATCCCTCAGAGCCCCTCACTGTTCCCTCCGACCCAGTGACATCGCTCAGCAACAGATGGCCACTTCCTGTTTATTTGTCCTCCACCCTGTCTGGGACGGAAGTTCTGACCCCCACAGCAGGAAGGAGGAGAGGCTATTTCGGCTCACAGCTTCAGTCCATGGTCAGCTGGCTCCACAGTGCACACGGCTGGCACAAGTGCACTGAGGTCAAAGCTCTCAAACCTGTGGCGGTCGAGAAGCAGAAAAGAAGGGCAGGGCTGGGGCAGGAATGTGCACTTCCAGGTTGTGGCTGGAGGGACCACCCCCCTCTTCTGGCCAGTCGTAATGAGTGAATCCACAGATAAACACAGCGCCCCCAAGTCCAGCCACCTTCCAGGAGCTGCATCTGTGAGCGTAAGATGTTGGGGGGCATTTTAGACCTGACTGTAGGTCGGTGGCACCCACTAGTGCGGCCTCTCCCCCCAGCCTCTCACCCCGGGCTCTGCGGGAGGGAGACACACAGACTTGCCCTCCCCTCCCAGCTGTCCACCTGGAATGTTCCCTTTGAGAATTTGCCTCTGTGTCTGCTGTCAGGGCCACGGCTGTGAGTCAGGCTTCCAGAAAAGCTGGTGTGGAGGTGGCGGCTACCTGCAGGTGGCTCTCAGGGACTGAATCTTCAAGGCTGTGGGCAAGCAGGTCAGGACCAGTCTGAGGGGCGAGCATAGCTGTCCCACCGCTCCGGAGAGGATCCGGTTAATTTCACGGGGAGCACTAGAGTTGGCCCTTCGGAGTCGACACCAGCTAAGACAGGGGACTTTGTGCTCCCGTGGACCAGTCGCTGGATACGGAGACTTTCCTTACCAGAGGCAGCATGTGGAGAGGTGCCCAGCATGCCCCACTCCCAGCTGCTGGTATAACAGACTCCACCACCAGGAGCTGGGCTACGTGCCCCAGCACCCGCCACGCGGTCTTAGGAGATCTGTTCCCTCTCTCTTTTTGTGTGTTTGCACGTAAGGCCATGCATCTGCCTGTAGGCACAGCTTTGGCCACATCCTGCAAGTTTTGGGATGTCACTATTATGGTGATATGATCCACCATATTTTCCAATATCACTGTCAATTTTTTCTCTGACTCATGGATTGTTTGAAATATATCAATGTTCAAATATTCGGGTATGTCCCAGGTTTTACAAATTTTTGTTGTTGTTGTCGTACTCAGGCTTTTTCAACATAAATAACCTGTCAAGTTCTGAATTATTTCAAGCACTTGAAACTTGTGGCTAATGTGTTTGGTCAAACTTAGTAAATGTCTTCCGTGCACTTGAAAATAACGGATGTCTTACTACCTGGCACTGTGTTACGTATTTGTGGATTAACCCAAGTCTGCCCATCACCTTCAGATTCTTTGTATCTGTAGTGATATTTTTATCTGCTTGTTGTATCATTACAGGAAAAAGTGCGATGGTGTGTTTGGCTTTCTTATTTACATGTTTTGAGACTATGTAATTAGGTAAATCACAACTCGTCATTGTTTCCTGGTGGTACAAATCTTTTCTTGTGATGAACTTTCCCTCTTCGATCTACCCGCTATTTTTGCCTACAGGTTTGAACTGGGTAACAGCTCCACACAGATATCTTTCTTTCAGCCTGTGCTTTCATGAGGATTTCTTTTTTTTTCTTTTCTTCTCTCTCTCTCTCTCTCTCTCTCTCTCTTTACTAAGGATGACCTTTGTTTAGTTGTTTTTGTTTAAAACTAAAACTCTGGGGATTGAAAATTAGTATCTTTGCCTGTGAGGTTCTTCCAGACACCAGGAAATGTTTCACCCGGGGGCTCCACACTGCTCTGCGGGGCCTTGGCCAGGTATGCCTGGGTCCTCTCACCCAGAGCCTCCCCGGGGAAGCCCAGGTCCTCAGGAGGACATCCTGGGCAGCTGTCAGGTGCTTCTGCTTATTTTCTGTGGCTTTTTTGAGTTGGATAAGGCAGAATTCTCCTCAGAGCAAAGAAACCCCCTGCTTCCCGCTGGACTTTTTGTCCAGCTCCTGCCTGCACTTGCCGGAGTTGGATTTTCTGGAAGGATTTCAGCTGAGGACCCGGGGCAGAAACGACGAAGGCCTTCCAACCCCCGCCCACCTCCATCCCTGGGCCGCCCCGTGCTGTTCAGCTCCCGCAGCTGCGCCTTGAGGTCCAGATTCATTCCCAGTTCCAGCAGCGCCTGGGAGATCCGTGCGCGAACTCACTCGGCTCCCGGCCATGGGCCTTCACGGTTTGGGTGCTACAGCTGAATATGGTGTCATCCAACCAGAGCGCCGGCTGAGTTTTTCTTTTCTTTCTGTAGTGCTGATGGTTAAACTCCAGGCCTCCCACCAGAGCCACATGACCGGCCCTTATTTTTTCTGTTTGTTTGGTTTTGTTGTTACTTTGTGACAGAGTCTCACAAAGTTGCTAAATTGCTCAGGCTTGACTTGCACCTGTGATCCTCCTGCCTCAGCCTCCAAGAATGCTGGAATCACTGGCTCGCCTCACCACGCCCAGCTTGAATTGTGTTTCTATCCCCTTTGATGTGCAACTTCTCTGTGACTTTATGCTTTTTGTTTTCTTTTGGAGACAGGGCCTCGCTCTGCGCTCTGCAGTCCAGGCTGGTCCTGAACTCACTGTGGAGCCCAGGCTCACCTTGGACTCAGGGCAATCCTCCCGCCTCAGCCTCCCAAGTGCTGGGATTACATTTTAAGTGTGTCTTCTCCAGCATGGAATATATCATTGTTTACTTTAAAAATCATCTTTTGGGGGGTTCTTGTTTTTTCTCCATATATATATATATATATATATATATATATATATATATATATATAAAACACACACATATATATGCGATACACAAGAGTTCCAACTTTAAAATTCATCCTGAGCTGTGCGTGGCGGCATACTGATGCAATCCCAGCACTCTGAGAAGCTGAGACAGGAGGATCGTGTTAGAAGCCTGGGCCACTTTGTCACTTGGACTCTGTCTTAGAAATTAAAAACTCCAGGATCTGGTCAAATTAAAAAGTTTCTGCACAGCAAAGGAAACTGTCAACATTGTAAAAAGAGAACCAACAGACTGGGGAAAAATATTCACCACCAAATTCTCAGATAGGAAGGTCATAACTAGAATATGCGGGAGCTGAAGAAAAGTAAACCTACCAAAATTAAGGATCCTATTGAAAAGTGGGAAAATGAAATGAAGAGGCAGTTCACTCACAAAGAAGCACAAAAGGCTAATAGATACATGAAAAGATATTCAACATCTCTAGCCATAAGAGAGATAGATGCAAATCAAAACAACGCTAAGATACCATCTCACTCCAGAGAGAATGGCCCATATCAACAAGTCAAATAGTAATCAGTGCTGGCGAGGCTGTGGGGAGAAAGGAACCCTCCTGCACGGCTGGTGGGAATGTAAATTTGTACAACCCCTTTGGAAAGCAGTATGGAGATTTCTCAAAAGACTGGAATAAATATCGCCTTCAATCCAGTGACACCCCTTCTGGGAAGATTTCCAAAAGTGGTCAAAACAGCACATAACAGAGGTACATGTATACCCATGTTCATAGCAACACAACTAACAATAGCTAAAATGTGGAAGTCACCAAAATGCCCATCAACAGACCCGTGGATACACAAACTGTGGTATTTATACACAATGGAATACTACGCATCTATAAAGTCCAACAGCGTGGAGACTTTTGCAGACAAATGGAAGAAACTTGAGAACATCATGCTTAGTGAAGTGAGTCAGAAGCAGAAGGTGAAACATCGAATGGTCTCTCTGATATGAGAGTCCCAGACCACAACTATCTCACGGAACTTAAAACGAAAAACAAAGTGAACCAGGAGGGTAGGGTGGGGAGGGAGGGAGGGGTGTGCAGGGGAGGGACAAAAGGAGAGTGGGAAAGCTCTTGTCACCTTGACACGATACATACGTGCACAGAATGCTCAACTTCATTGTAAACCTTAAATTTTGCACTTATACATATCGATAAAATAGGAGGAAATTAAAAACTACATAAGTAAAGAATAAAAAAGGTCTGGGAATGTAGCGCGGTGTGGAGGATCTGGGTTCAACCCTTAGTACTGAAAAAATACAAACTAGTTGAATAAGAATTCACCTTGACAACTTTTCGGTCGGTCCATCTGCGCCCACCAACGCGCGCGGGCTTCTATTCGCCCTTTATCGTCACCTCTTTCCTCCTCTTGTCACGTTTTTTCCCTGAT
>PVKB01003764.1:156535-178825 GCA_004027205.1 Ctenodactylus gundi
TTTCACGTATCTGGTATTGATTTTACCGTCTTTTCTTCCTGATAGGTGCGCGGGGTTAGAAGTCCCAACATGGGGGCAGCCCACGCAGGACCCCTTCTCCAGAGTGGGCGCTCTCACCCCTCTGCGCTGTGTTAATAAAGCGCTGCTAGTCTGCAGAACAGCCCGGACAGCAGGTGGGAACCCAGACGTCACGGTCGTCCGTGGCCGCGTCCTGTCCTGTGAAGCGGCTGAGACAGGTGCGACCCCCGACGGTGTGCAGCAGAGGGGTCTGAGGCCCAGAGCGGCCCCGCGACGCCCCCAGGTCACACAGCCTGCGTCCTGGCCCCTCTGAGACGCAGGATCGGGCGGAGATAGCGGGCTCTGGCCTCTCTCTGCCCCGAAAGGCCCAGGGACACGCGGGAGGGCGACACCTGCCCCGACACCCGGCGCAGAGTCCCCCACTCATCCTGGTGCGTGGGCTCCGTCCCCTTCACACCAGTCGGCTTCGGGTCCCCAGGCCCCTGCTGCCGGCCAGCTGAGCCCCTCAGCCCGGCACCTGCTCAGTTTTCGGGTGTGCAAAGCCGGCGTTTCTCTCCTGCCGTCTTCTTTTATTTTGGATTGGGGGTGGGGGTGCCTCCGGGTAGCCCAGGCCGGCCTTGAGCTCTTAAGACTCTCCTGCCTCAGCCTCCCACGTAACTAAAATTTACCAGTTGTTTCTCCTCTCCAGACTGAAGATTGAATCAGGGCCTTCGCACTGAGCTACATCCCAGTCGTGCGTGCCTGCGTGCGTGCGTGCGTGCGTGCGTGCGTGTGTTGTTATGTGGTACTGAGAATCCAGCCCAGGGCCCAGCCCATTTTAATTTTTGATTTTGAAACAGGGTCTCACAAAGCTGCTAAACTCTCCAGGCTGGGCTCAAACTTGCAGCTCTCCTGTGACCGCCTCCCAGCGTGTTGCGATGACGGGCCTGAGCCACTGAGTCCAGTCCCTGTTTTTTTTATTTTTGAGACAGGGTGTCCCTACCTCATCAAGGTGTCCAGGCTGGGCTAGAACTTACAATCCTCCTGCCTCAGCCTTCCATGCTGCTGGGATTACAAGCAGGCACCCCTACGGGCTACGTTTGCTTTTTAATAAATTCTCGGTGCCCAGTGGAATTCTGTATTGTCACCCATTTACTTGAATGTCCAATTGAAAGTCCACCAGCCAGAGCGGAGGCACAGCTCAGTGGCTAGAGCGCTTGCCCAGCACGTGCGAGGCCCGGGTTCGACCGCCCAGCACCGCGTAAGCATCAGCTTCCCGCCTTCCTGGGAGGACGAGTCCCAACTCGCCCTGACCTGCCTTCTTGTGTGTGGTGCCGTGAGCTGCCTCCACCTCTGCCTCTGCCGTGTGCTTCCATGGCTGCCTGCCGTCCTTGAGTGGACTGGGACCTTCTGAAACTGTGAGCCGAAATAAACCGTTCCTCCCCTAAATTGTGGGTGTCAGGTATTGAGACACAGCCACGGAAAAGTGACTAAGACATCTTGTCTCAATAAATAAACAAATGAAGTAACGATGGTGCCGCCAGCACAGCCCGGTGGTCCTGCTCCCTGGAGTGCCCTGCCAGCGCAGAAGGACCAACCTCACTGCTGCGAGTCCTGGCGCGGCCCCTCCCACCTCCCGCTGTTGGCCTGCCTGACCCCCGAGTGTGGAGGGACCCTGCTGCCTCTGCCTTTCTCAGCAAGATCCTTGTGGCTCCTCATTTGGCACCCTGGACGGATCTGTCCCCCAGCCCGGGTGACACTGGTGACGGTGATGGCGCCGGCCTCCAGTCACGACTTCCCGTCCTGCCTCAGGTGGTGGCCAGTGTCCCGAATGAGAAACAAGTGCCAGGCGATCATCCCCCCTTGGCCTGGATCCTGGTGGCTCCGCTCCCTGCCAGGTCCCCAGTGGACTCTGAGGCTGTGGCTTGTCTGTGTGGGGTGGCAGCTCAGCCCCCACCAAGGCTAGACACGGTTGTGGGTGGCGTGGGAACAGCCGACCCTCTGCAAAGGCCAGGCACTCTGCATGCCCGGGGCTGCCGGCCAAGCCTCAGCCAGCGCTGCGGGTGCTTCATGCACAAAGGCTCCCGGGGCACAAGGTGCCAGCCAGAGTGGTGGGGACTCGGTAAGTCCCGGAGACGGGACAGTCACCGTGTGGGACCTGGGGCACAGCTGGGCGTGGGGCAAGTCTGAACCCCTGAGCCACTGTTTCCTGCTGGTTCCACTGGCTCAATTCCCAGAGACGGAAGAGAGCAGCAGCCCCACTGGGTGGGGAAGGGTGGGAGGGAAGGGCGCCACGTGTCCCCAGGGGACTTGTCACCTGGACCAGCTGTGCAGCCACCACAGCCCTTGTGCTACTGAGCCACCGGCTTGGGCACATAGGTGACGCTCCTCCTAGGGCCGCTGGGACCCTCGGCCTGGACGGTCCTTGCCCGCACTGGCTCTGTGGCCTGGCGTGACGGCCAGCGACATGGTGGTCTGCAGGCCACTTTCCCATTCAGAGCCTCCTTTCCCCTTTCCATCTGTCCCAGGGAAGCCAGGGGGTCCCGTGTGCTGCAGAGACACCAAGCCACATCCAGCCTGGCACATAGCAGGTGCCCGTGAACCCTCTGAGGTGAACAGGGCCTGGAGTCAGGCCGGTGCTGGGCCTCATCAGGATGTGGCTTCCCTGGCTAGAAGCCCCCGCAGCCTGGGGGCTGACAGCGCCACCCTCCCGCAGCCTGGTCTTGTTCACGGGGCTCCCTGGCGACGCCCGCTGTCCCCACCAGCCCCCTACTCCAGCTGCTGCCCACACAGAGGGCAAGCGCTGGAAAGCTGGCACCCTCGGAACACCCATTTCTAACTGTGGCATAATCCTCGCAGAAAAGCCTGCCATCTCACGCCTCCTGGGGCACTGGGGAGGAGGGAGCGCAAACCTGGGGACCACCCCAGGGGAGAGAACCGGGTCACCCACGCTGCCCTGAGAGCCGGGGTGGCCTCCTGGTCTGCGCAGAGCCCGGCCCTGCGCTCCTGGGGACAGATAAGAAACAGACCAGGAGCTGCTTTCCCTCGCCACTTCCGCCGAGACATGAAATCCAGGGGGAAAGTGCAGAAGGTGGGGAGAAAGCAGGAGGGAGGGAGGGGACACGTGGGGACACTGGAGATGTGAGAGGAGGCATGGAAGCCCGCTCTGTCTCCTGGACCTTGCTCTCAGGAGCCCAGAGGCTTGGCGTGTTCTGGGGACAGGACGGGCATGTGCGACCAGTTTGGCCCTTGGCACCAGCCCTGATCGATGACTCGGTAGGACGCAGCCCAGGAGCCTGTGTCCCGGCCAAGTCAGGTGGTGGCAGCCCGGCCCCACCCAGAGCCTGCTGGGAGCTCCCTCTGGCCCCTGCCCTGCTCTTCCTGGCCTCAGTTCACCTGCCTGTCCAATTGACACACACTCTGTGGCCCAGCTCCACGCCAGGGTGCGCCTGACTGCGGGAAAGGTCCCCATCCCTCATGCTCAGTGTTCCCTGCCCCCGCGTCACAGTGCCTGGGGCCGCAGAGCTGATACGGCAAGTGTCACCCCAAGTGAAGTCCCAAACCTCCTGGCACCCCCAGCACCCCGCGCTCCCAAGTTCCCAGGCGTGGCTGCCCCGCCAGGCCAGTGGACCGCCCTGTTCTCAGGCTGAGGCCACTGGCCCGGCCAGGTGCAGCTCCTTTGAGTAAGAGCCTCCGGGGGGCTGCACGCTTTCCAGATCGATGCCCTCCAGGCCTGGATCTAAGGAACCTCGGCTAATCATGTCACAAAAGCCTTTTCCCCTAAGCAGAGGGAAAGCCCCTGGGTCACATTTCCCCTGTTGTTCTGGCCACCAGGACGCTCTGGGGTTGGCTTTGCTTTTCCGGCTCCCTTTGACACCCCCACCCCACCCCGGGCGGGCATGTCCCTGTCCTCTCTCCCTAGGGGGACTCGCTCCTCTTTCGCTTAAGTGGCACCAAGTGCCCAGTATGGCCTCTGTCTTCTGGGCAGGAGCCCAGAAGGGAGCAGAGCCGGGGCGGCAGGCTGAGGGGGAAGGGACGGACGGGGACACTGGGTGGCCTTGCTGAAGGTGGCATCAGATGTCAAAAGAGGGTGTCATAAAGGCAGAACCTGGAGGGCCCTGAGGAGTCACTGCCCAGGGAGCTGCGGCCACTTCCCCAGGCCACCAGCAACCAGGACAGGGACGGGGTGACAGTCTCGGAGGCTGGGCCGCTACTTCCTCCCCGGCAGGACCCCTGCAGGGCAGGCGCCAGGCCTGGACAGGGAGGCGCCAACCGCAGGGCAGCAGGCAGCGGCTCCGGGGAACGCTGTCCAGCGGCTCCCGGACTTAAACAGAAAGCAGGTGCTGCTCCCATTTCTCTGGTCCTGTCTCCCAGAGCTGGGGGTGAGTGGAAAGGCACCCGGGAATCATCCGCCCAAAGCAGGTCCTGAGCCCGCGCACAGCCGCCGTCCCAGCACTGTCCAAGGCTGAGGCAGGAGGATCACGAGTGGGAGCCCAACCCGGGCCGCTTGGCAACTTAAGGAGACCCTGTCTCAAAAAATAATAACTGAATGGGCCAAGGGTGGAGCTCAGAGTGAAGGCTCAAGCACGCGAGGGGCCCTGGCTGTGCCTTCGTGTGTCCCGGCGGGAGGCGGCCCGAGTCCGGACCCCACCCCACAGGGCTATCCTTCCCCAGGACCCCACGTGGGGCCAGCAGCCACCAGGGTGACCCAAGCTGGCCAGCTGGCCTCTGGCCCACCCCCCGCGACACACACACACAGCTCCCTGCGACCAACAGCTGCCCCTTTAAGAAGCCCGGGCTGACCTGTACACAGTTGGCTCCCACGCGGGCATGATCTTGACCCCGCGCAAGCTGGACCGGAGAGGAGACGCGATGTTCCCGCTGCCAGACACACGCCCGGCGCCTTGGCCAAGCTCCTGCCCGGGCGAGGGCGGGGTCCAAGCGCAAGGCGTTTCCCTGCGTGCCCGTGTGTGCCGGCCCTTCGGTGTGGGTGCGTGTGTGTGCGTGCAACTACGCGTGGGCCGGCAGGGGGTGTAGGTAGGTGCCCCGGGCACGCGCACCACTGGAAGACACCAGCCTGGGGGGTGTGCGTGACGGTGGCGGCGCTCACACGTGTGTGCAAACACGGGGCTCGCTGTGCAGGACAGCAGCCCTGCCAGGACCTGCAGTCCCCCAGGGTGCGGAAGGAGCCGGAGCCGGTTCCTCCCCCCCCACCCCGGACCTCGCTAGGGGTGGGGACCGCGGGGTGCAGGGCCCTGGGGACAACTCAAGATGGCTGAAGAGCCCGGGGCCTGTCACCAGGCGGTCGGCTTGGTTCATCCAGGACCGATCCACCCCGGGATGACAATGCTGCGGCCTCGGGGCCCCTGGGGAACCAGCCCAGTGTGGCGAGGGAGGTGTGGCACATCGCACCCCGAGGCCAGCTTGGTGGCTCCCGCCGCAGCCATCACCCAGGCTGCTCCGCCATCTGCCAGCGGGTGGGATGGCGGTGGTACGGGCGGTGAGGGACCCCGCACAGCCAGGCGAGATGTGGGCATGAGACGCTGCCTCCGCTGTTCCACTGCTGCCCCGGGTCTGTGCCACCTCTGCCCCAGCACACTGCCACCCTCTCCACACAGCCTCACCAGTGTCCCCACTGGGCAGCCCGGGGCAGAGAGCGGGTGCCTGGCTCCTGCCCGTTCCCACAGGCCAATGCTTCCCAAGCCCAGTTTGCCTCCAGGTGTGGACTCTGTCCCCAGGCAGCACGGGATGGCCGGCCCCTGGACTCAGGCCCACACTGTCCCCTTCAGCCCCTGCTGGGCACAGGGCTGCTGCACCCAGCCAGGAGGTCTGTCAGGGAAACGGGTGGGTGGGAGTTGGGGAGCGGTGGCTGTGTGGAACCAGCTGCAGAGCCAGCCAGTGTCCCCGCTGCCCGCGGCCACCCTGCCACGCCCAGGCGGGGCTGAGCCTCCGGGATCTGTGAACCAGAACCACTCTGGAACCACAGGAAGAATCTGCTTGCCCAGGTTCCTTGGGAGAGAGGGGGACACCACAGCCATTCCGGAGGCCGGGCCTGGGACACCCCAAAGGGCCAACAGGGAGGTAGGGCCCCCATGTCCCCAGCCGCCCCCAAAGCCTCAGCCAGAGGGCGGGCGAGGTGGCGGGACACAGCGCGGACACTCACACGTGCTATCCTGGCATGAGAAGTCTGCCAACCCTCTGGCGTCCCCCTCAATATCCCCAGCAGAGTGCGGTGAAGACACCGCGTACTGGCTGCTAAGACAGATGGGGCTGCCTTTCACAGCCCGGGAGCTCAGGCCAGCTGGGGACCCGTGGGCTCCTGGAGGATGCAGACCCCACCTGGTCTGCCATCCAAGGTCACACGCACGGCAGAGGGACGGGCCTTGAGCCAGCATCTGCTCCCACGGTGGTCAGGGCTGCCCCATGGGGCACAGCACTGTGGCCACCGGCCACATGGGGGGCAAGGACGTGGGAGCAGGGTCTCTGCGCGGGGCAGCAGGGTCCCGGGTGTGGGTGGACGGCCGGCAGGAGGAGGTCCCAGCAGGCAGGGGGCTGAGTCCCCTCTAGCGCCATCCCGGTGGCGGGCACTCCCTGTCAGCAATGCGGGGGATCACAGCCGCGTCCCAGCCCTGCTGCCACCCTCGGAGGGCACCCCACGCTGACCTGGTGGCGCAGCCTCCGTCCAGCACTCGGGGCAGCGGAGGCAGGGGAAGGGCAAGTTTGAGCCCCGCCCAGGCCAGTCAGCAGCGTAGCCAGACCCCGTCTCCAATCACAAGCAGAAAGTAAGTTGAGGAAGGAGTTTAGAGGTTAAAAAAAAAGGGGGGGGGGGGAGGCTGAGGATGTAGCTCGGAGCAAAGGCGCTGGACATAATTCCCAGTACCGAAGGTGAATACCCACCCCACACACGGGACCCCGGGGCCGGTGACTTCTGCCTGCCATCCCTGGGCCCTGGGCAAGGGCTCTCCCAGCCAGCACCTGAGGCACGGCCTGCCCTACCCTCCCACACTCGAGAGGCCCCGAAAAGACCTCTGCTTGCAGGACACAAGGCTGGCCTGGGGTGTCAGGGCTGGGGCTTAGAGGCCAGAACCCCGAAATTTAGTGCAGCAGACGCCTGAGTGCCTAAGATACTCTTCTAGGCAAAGATCCCCAGGGGCCGCTGGAGGAATCCAGGCCAGAGGTGAGCCCAGGGCGGTGAGGGCGGCAGCCCCAGAAGGCCCCGGCGCCAGCCAGGCCCTACACCCCGCGCGGCAGGGCTGGGGCTGCATGGTGCCTGGGGAGACAGGCCCCGAGAGTGGCCATCCCCCCGGCGGGGGACACACTCCAGGGGACATCGGCCCACCAGCGGAGGGCCACAGCTGTGCCTCAGTGTAGCCACCACCTCACAGGGCCTCCGAGAAGACCCTCCAGGGACATGCCCCACAGGCTTATTTACAGACCATCGTGCCAGCCTGCTGGCCCCCAGACCCAAGGACCCACCAGCGCCCCCTGCCAGGGGTCCCCACCCTGGGGCCAGCCGTGCCCAGATGGCCTGAGAGGGACCTCCGAGGAAGGAGCTTCATGCTGTGCCCTGAGCTGGGAGGCCTCAGACCCTGCAGGATCAACATTCCACAGAGCTGGTGTCCCGGCAGCTGCGTGCCCACGCCCGCCTGAGCGCAGAGCTCGGCCGTCACTGGGCCTTGAGGTTTGGTGGTGGTCTGTGTGAGCAGGGCCACCAAATCGTCCCTCTGCCACACGAGCTAAGACAGAGCGCCCCACGGGGACCCCGCGGGGATGCAGCTTCTTATCGTCCACTCCACTGCGGGGCATTTCTCAAGGGCTCAGTGGGCAGGTGAGCGCTCAGGGCCTGCCCCATCCTCCCTTGCCTGTCCCCACTGCGCCAGGCTGGAAGCTCTCCCTGGCTCTCGGCCCCTGGGGTTCCAACAGTCACCTGCCCCCCACCCCCGAATCTGAGTCACACCTCCTTCCTCCTGAAGTCTCTTCCCTGGGTGCTCGAACTCTCTGGACTCCCATGAGGCACCCCAAGTCCGGCCTGCCCAGCCTCACTGCTCCTCCGTGTCTGGGGTGCTCTGAGTGACTTCTGGAGACACGTCCCTTTCACAGAGGGCTCCCAGAAACCACAGCAGCCTAGGACTAGAGGCCTGGGCGGGTTAGGGGTTTTGTTTTGGAGCTTTTGGGTGGGATTTTTTGGGTGGGTTTTTCTTTTTGGTAGTCCTAGGGACCAAGCCAGTACGGTGACACTGAACTGTATCCTCAGCGCAGTTTTCATTCTGATTTTGAGGCAGGGTCTCCCTAAGTCCCCCAGTTGCCTGGGCTGGGCTCCCGTCTCGGCCTCCCATAGGCTAGGATGACAGGCCTGTGTCACCAAGCCCAGCTAACGGGGTAGAGTTTTTGAGTCGTGAGACCCCCGCAGACTTCATGGAGGGGCCAGGGCTATCCCCTCTGCTCAAGTCCACCCTGTGACCCCAGAGACCCACAGAGGCTGCAGAGATACAGCCAGAGGCAAGACGGGTGGGATCCCCTGGTCTACACTGGAGGCCAGACCCCCTTGCTTCCCAGTGGCTGAGGCCGCGGAGGGCTGCCTGGCGCCGGCGACCCGGAAGCTCCAGGGCGTGGGACTCCAGCTGTGTGCCGGGGGCAGAGGGGGCTCTGGGAGAGGATCCCACGACCCTGCAGACCGGCAGGCTGAGGCCACTGTCCCACATACCAGGCTAATTGGTGTCTGGCGGAGCACATCCCACACAGCAGGCCCGTGTCCCACCCCGCCGCACACTGACACCCCTAAACCAAGAAGCCGCCGCACACCCTGCCCACGCTGGGCACCCAGGCCGCCTGGCAGCGGCTGAGCCTGGCAGGGAGGCAGCGGGGCACGCAGCAGCCCTGTCGTCCCAGGGCTCCGGGAGGCCGAGGCGGGAGGGTGGCGTCGTGGAGCCCAGCCTGGGCAGCTTAGCAACACCGTGGCTCAGGACCAAAAACTAGGCTGGGAGTGACACTCAGAGCGACCGCCCTGGCGTGGATCCCCGGCTCTGCAGAAGTAAAATAAATAAAATAAAATAAACATGATAAGGTAGAGACACTGCTTGAGCAAGCCCGGGGAGCTGCCCACGCGGCTGCTGCAGTGGGTCCGGGGTGGCACAGGCAGGGCTCGTGACTGGGCCCAGGACCCCCTGCGGGCCCTCCAGAGCCCCTCAGCTGATAATGGCAGCCCAAGAGGGGTGGGAGGACCAGCCCGTCGGGCCGGGCAGAGCAGAGCTCAGCGGCCCGATGGGCTTGGGAACCCATCAGTTCTCATCCTCAGATTCATCCCAGGAACGTCGCCAGAAGCCGGGCAGCCCCGAGCCTGTGCCACCTGGAGGGCTGTGGGGTCCTGCCAGCCCAGGCCACCGTGGAATCACCCAGGCAGGAGACAGAAGCCTCCACTTGAGAGCCCGGCTGTCCAGCCACCGCCAGGCCAGGGACTCGCCAGGACGGCCACTGCCCCGGGTGGGATGCGCCCCCGGGACAGCGACACGGGCCTGCTTACGCGTCTTGTTCACGGGTCACTGTTGCGAGCGAGCGTCGCGGGCTCCGCCGCCCTTGCCCGTCTCATCTTAACAGTAATCGCAGGTGCTCGAGTTTGTATGTTAAAGGGGGGTTAGGACAATTTAATAGCTCATAAAATTTTATAGTCCCGGTTGAAATCGGCGCGATAACTCCGGCCGAACAGCTATCGTGCGCTAACTGTCTCTCATCTGTTTCTCCCTCCCGTTTATTGGAAAGTTAACATCTGCTCCACTGTGGTGGCGGGGGAGAAGCGGTCCCTCTCCGGCAGAGCGGGGCGTGTCGCGGCCTCCCGGCCCGAAGGCTGACCTGCCAGCATGGACACAGGCCCCAGGGCGGCCATCCGGAGAGGTGGGTCTGTCCAGGCTGAGGCTGGGACCTGGTGGAGGCCGCAACAGATCGCCAAGGGGCAACTCATCAAGCACCTCCTGGGTGCATGGCGGGGACCCAGGGGTGAGGACGCCAGCTCCAGGGCCTGGGAGCTGTCCTGATAGGAGGGGACCAGGGTGAGGACCTGGGTCCAGGTACTAGGCGGCAGGTGCCCCCAGGGGCGGCCCTTCCCGAGGCTCCTTGGGGGAGGTGGGCTGGGATCAGGACTCCCGGAAAAGACATGTCCTGGCTGAACCACTCCCCCAGGACGGCGGGAACCCTGTTTCCCCGACTTCCAAACAGGAGCTGCTTTTGTTATAGTTGCTGTTGTTTCGGGGCGCCGGGAATTGAGCCCAGGTCCTTGCCGTGAGCTGTTTATTTGTCATTTTGAGACATGGTCTCTCTAAGTGGCAAAGTTGCCCTGGCAGAACCTGAACCTGTGATCCTCCTGCGTCAGCCTCCCAGAGCACCGGGGTGATGGGGGAAGCCACCATGGCCAGCTATGCAGAAACCGCTGTAGCAGGTATGTCTTAGGGTCAGTGCGAGGATAAAAGAAAGTCTGGTGGACAGGGCACGTC
Organism: Ctenodactylus gundi; assembly: GCA_004027205.1. NCBI lineage: Eukaryota > Metazoa > Chordata > Mammalia > Rodentia > Ctenodactylidae > Ctenodactylus > Ctenodactylus gundi. The sequence continues at coordinate 167,017 of PVKB01003764.1, forward strand.
CCCAAACGGAAAGACGTTGAGGGAAAGGGCTTGATAGGGCCCCTAAAAGGGAAGCTTAGGGTTATCACGTGACTCAGCAATCGCTCTTACAGATAGGTACCCAGAAAAACTGGACTCAGGGGCTCAGACAAAGCCAAGCGCCCACAGGCGGGCCACCCAGGGTCCATCCACCAGGGGACAGATGAACAGAGCGCCTTCCACGCACACAACGGGATATTATGCAACCATGAAAAGTAGTCAGGCATGTGGGCCTGGTACATGGTACTCGGTGACAGTGTGTGAGCCCACTGGTGTCAGTACTGGGGCACCTCGGTGGGCGAGGGCAGTGGAGAGCGGCTGCTGCATGGTGTGGAGGCTCTCGTGGGGGTCAGCACAGGGTCGGAACGAGGCAGGGGTGCTGGCTGCACAGTCGTGAACGCCCTGAGTCCTCCTGAATTGTGAACCAGGAAACAACTTCCAGCGTGCAGTGGGAACCTCAACAAAAACAAACCCTTAATGAAGGAGATTTGCCCGGATGAGCGGGGCGGGAGGAAGCTGCCCAGGCCCCGGCCCAGCCCAGGCCCCAGGCTGCCCGAGCCCTGGAACCTGGGGCTGCTCCTGGGGGCTGCAGGAAGGGCTGGGTCCGGCTGGAGGCCATCACAGGAAGGGGCATCCTTAACGATGCAAGCTCTCAGGGGACCTGCCCAGGGACCCGGGTCTTGGGGCTGGAGAAGAGGACCTGCCCCTCAGCCCACCCCCCTGCTGCCCCCTCGCCCTTCTCCTGACGCCTCTGGCCACCTCTGGGCTGCACTCCCGCATCCCCAGCCAGAGAGGGAGCCCTAGAACCCCAGGCTGCCTGCCCAGCAGCACCCCCAGGGCACCGCCATGAATGGCCGCCAATGCGGCTGGGCCCGTTTCAGTCTCTGGGTGCCTCTCCCACTCCCAGCATCCCTGCTGACCAGCCTCTCCAGGCTGGCCTCCCGGGCTCCGCTCACCAGGGAACGGGATAAGGAGCGCCAGGACCTTTGCCTCCTGCTGTGTGAAGGCATTGCTGGTGTCAGTGCCCCCCACACCGATTTTGGGAGTCCAGGGAGGGAAGCCGCTTGACCCCGCAGGACCTGCCTGCTGCCTGGGCACCCGGCCCTGGCGCTCCAAGCTCAGGAGGAACCACATCCCACTGGGCTCCCTGTATCTATCGGGCAAGAAACTGGCTGCCAAGGAGCCTACCCGCCTGGAAGCACAGATGCAGCTGCCCTGGCAGAGCCTGGGGTGCCCTGCACCGTCCTGCCTGCCCGCCACCCTCCTGAGCTGAGCAAGACAGCTCCCCACCCTCACCTGCTCCCAGGGGAGGGTCCCACTTTCTCCATGGTCTGATTTAGGGAGGTTCTAGCGTAGATTTTGTTTCTCATTCTTTAAAACTCTGGTATTTTTTTCTCTTTTCAGGGGCTGGGAGTTACTGGGGACCAAGACCAGAGCCGTTGTACCAAGCCACAACCCCAGCTCGTCTTTTTGAAACAGGATCTCGCTAAGTTGCTGCATTTCCCAGGCTTGATCCTCCTGCCTCAGGCTCCCCGGGATCACAGGCCTGTGCCGCTGGGCCGGGCTAGGACTCTACGAGCTATTTGAGATCACCGAGAAGAAGGTGCAGAGATGCCCACAGCACAGGTTCCTCCCGTGCCAGGCGCCCGAGGCCCTGCTAGGGGTCTGGCCATGGGAGGACGGGACCTGGGTAGCGGCCTCCTTGCCGTGGGTCCAGCCATTTTTACTGGCCTCTGGCAGCTGGCTCCAATCTGCAGCCCAAACTAAGGACAAGCTGGGGGTTGCACCTCAGAACTGTTGCTAAACAGCTGGCTGTGTCCCCCCTGCCCCTGCACCTGTCTGCGCAGAGCAGGCCCCCTGCCGGGTCCTCTCCTGAGACACCAGCGGCCCCGCCTTCCCGCAGCCCCGCGCCGATGGGTCCCAGGCTGCTTCCTGCCCACTTCCCTCCGGCAGGAGCCTCAGGGGGCTCTGCACTCCTTGCTCCCCGCAGGCCCTGAGCGCAGAGCCCAGGTCCCGGTAGCGGCATGGTGGAGGGGCCCAAACCCCAAAAGGCTGTGACCTTGCTGGCGAGGGCTCCCCGCGTCTTACAGCAGGCAGAGCGGCCCTGGCACAGAAGGCCAGCCTGGTCCCTGCCACGCCGCCCGCCACCAGTCTGATTCCCGCCATCACTTTCGGAAGGGCCAGAGGCCCCCACCCCAAGAGGCGGAGGAGGTTCTGGCTCCTCTGTGCTACATCCGAATTGCAGAAGGAAAGGGGCAAGGGGTGTCGGACGGACGGAGGAGGGAGGGACAGGGGAGGAAGGACGTAATGGCACACGGGGCAGCTTTCTCTAGCCGGCCACCATCGGCTCTTTCTCCCACTTCTGTTTCTAAGAGATGTCAAAAATTAAACAATACTTAGGGGGAGGGACACAGGGAGAGCGGGAAAGCCCTTGTCACTTTGATAAGGAAAGTACGTGCACAAAATGCTCAACTCCATTGTAAACCTTAAATTCTGCACGTGTACATATCAATAAAATGGGGAAAAAATAAGATAATAGAAAATATAAAGAACTGAGGATGGAAAAAACCAAAAAATATTAAACGATACTATTATTTTACACCTTGCAGACACCAACTAGCTTTGTAACGTATCCCAGCTGTGGCGGTCACCACCACATGGCCTGGGGTGCCCAGGACTACAGGGCCACCTCTCCTCCTCCACGCGGGCAGCTGCGACTCCGGCCACACGGCGGGCCGGCCTCGGGGCACTGCTGTCCTCCTCGCCGCCTCTCCTGGATGGCGCAGTCCTCTTCCATCTCAGGGAGGTGACACTCAAGTCCCTTCAACTGGTCACCGCGGACACGAAGTGACAAACAAGGCAATAACCTGGTATGTCTGAGCGACTGGCACGACGGGCGCCAACCTCAGTGAGGAGCCTGAGGTGAGTCCTGCTGGACAGACGGGCAGGCGCGACCCGGGACACAGAAGGGGCACCAGAGGTCCCTCCCTGGAGGCAGAGAGGGCGGCATACCGCACGGGGACGGAGCCAGGAACCAGAGCACAGCCCCCTCTCCAGGGCCCAGCGGCGCATGTCGGCCTCTGGGCTCCAGGTCAGTGACAGGCGACAACACACGGAAGGACACGCCTGAGAGCCCGGCACAGGGGCGGCCCGGGGTGCCCCCGCCCCTTATCTGTGGGAGAGGCATGTCCTGCCATTCTGGGTGAGGTGGCTCTGGAGGTGTGTTGGAAGGAGGACCTAAAGGCGGGTACGGAAGTGTGTCATCCCAGCACTGTGGGAGCCGGAGGCAGGCGGATCTCAAGTTTGAGTCCAGCCTGAACAACTTAGAAACTTACTGAGACCTCAGAATCAAAAGACAAAAATGGGCCGGAGGGGCGAGGGGCGTAGCTCAGAGGTCAGAGCACTTGCTTAGCAAGAACAAAGCCCTGGGTTTGATTGCTCAGCACCAGAAGGGCTGGGCGTGGTGGCGCACACCTGTAATCCCAGCATTAAGGAGGCAGAGGCAGGAGGATTGCCATGGGTTTGAGGCCAGCCTGGGCTACACAGTGTGTTCCGGACCAGCCAGGACCACAGAGAAAGATCCTGTCAAAAGAAAGAAAAGAAAGAGAGAGAGAGAGAGAGAGAGAGAGAGAGAGAGAGAGAGAGAGAGAGAGAAAGAAAGAAGAAAGTTTTAAAATGGCCTGGAAATAACAGTTCAGTGTGAAGGCTCTGGGCTTAATCCCCAGTACTGAAAAACTAAAAATCAGTCCTTTCGCCTAGGGAGACTTCTGGAACCTGGGCCAAGTGCTCATGGCCCTGGCCCTGGGCACGGCCCTCAGGTAGATGTGCTGGACACCCTGTCCCCTCCAGCCCTCAGACAGACCACTGCGGCAAGCTTTAAGGTGACTCACCAGCCCAGAGCAGGCCCTTGCTACAGACGTCTCCTGTCCTCCGAAGGGGAGGACGCCACGGGGAGCACTTTGGAGACACGTGGGTGTGCTGATGGCAATCCGAGGTGCCGATGCCGGGACCCGTAGACTACTGACCCAGCCCCCCTGACTGGGTGGCAAGACCCTTGCTAATTCCCTGAATCTCCCAAAATAAATATGCCGGTCCTGCTGGCTGGCTGTGCCTGGGGTGGACATGCGAATTCGATGGCCTGCCTGCCCCGGGGCTCCTGAGCTCCTGCGAGGGACAGACTAGACAGTTACCCATTAGAATGCATGTCCCCACGCGGCATGGGCTTGCTCTGCATTCCTCATTCATGGCACGGCCATGTGGGCTCCGGGTTCTACTCAAGGTCCAATTCAAGAATTTTCTGTAGGGGCTGAGTGCGTAGCTCAGCAGTTAGAGCACATGCCCAGTGACTGCAGGATGTAGGTTCAATTCCCCAGCACCACATAAGCCAGGTGTGGTGGCACACACCTGTCATCCCAGCACTCGGGAGGCCGAGGCAGGAGGATTGCCCTCAGTTCAAGGCCAGCCTGGGCTATATAGTGAGTTCAGGACCAGCCTGAGCTACAGAACAAGACCCTATCTGAAAAAAAATTTTTTTAAGAAATTTTTTAACAGAAACTTTACTGCAATTTTTCAGAAAAATAACATTTTTTATTCCAAAAAATAGTGAATGTTCAATTTTTAAAACTTCTTACAGTAGAGGAAACGAGTCCTTTCGTCACCCTCACAACACACCTCTCACTCGCAACACGCCCACCCCGTCGCCCGGCCACCTTCTTAGCTCTGGGGTCCTCTCTCTCCTGAGGTCCTCATGCCATGGGACCAAAGCTCTTAACCACACCGACACCTCGGCACATCCTTGTCCACCTCAGTCACCAGATCTGGCACCATGTGACTTCTAGCTCTTGCCCAAAGTCAAAAGGACCACGAAAAAAAAATGTTTTGAATCAATTTAGGACATTAAGAAGCCATGATCGCACAACTAAAGACGCACACGCACACACTCAAGTCTGTGAAACAGGTATCCTCCAGGAAACCAGCCCCTGGTACACCAAGGTTGGGGACAGCTGGTGGCAGCTGGAGAACGAGTCATGTGACTCTGAGATCTTGGGTTCCCCATCCCTCCCCCGTGGAGTGTGACCTTTCCCACCCGGTGTGCTATGCATCTGGAAGTTCCCCAAGGAAAGTGCATCCCTGACCGAGGCATATGTCCAGCCCAGGTCTCTACCCAACCTGGAGGACTGGAAGGTGCCCAGGTGACAGGGACCTTGAGGGACAGCTGGGGGCCAGTCTGCGGGAGGACAGCCTGTCCCAGAGCCTTGCCATGGCTCTGAAACCACCAACAGCCCCTGTCTGGGGAGCGATAGGCAGCTGGGATCCTGCCCCAGCCGTCACAGGGGCACTGACCCCAACAGCTTCTCCACGGTGCGTCCAGCCAGTGGCCCCGGCTGTGGCCTGTACCTGGCCCAGGCAGAGAGGCCTCTCCGGCCTCAAGGCAGCGTCTGCTCGTGCCCGCCCTTCCCACGCTGGGCTCCCGGGCTTAGACGGCGTCCTCTCTCTCCCACAGCACATGTGCTGCTTCATCCGCACCCGCGTGCCGCCCCCAGGCAGCCTGCCTGCAGGCCAGCGTGAGAGGGCGACACGCTGCCCCGTGCGTCCTTACGGCCTGCCGTGGGATCGTCCTGCACAGGGACGACCAGGGTGGCCGCCCTGGTGCCCGGGAGGTGACGCTGGGCTTGTGCTCGTCTTCGTTCCCTGATGTCCTAATGAAGCTTTGCCCGCCCAGGGCAGGGCCAGCCTCGCAGCCATCTGCGACTCGGCCCTTGCACACTTACAGAGGAACGCCACAAAAATCGTGGTGGATCAAGTCCCTGAGTGCCCAGCTTGGGCACAGCCCAGGCCAACTGGGGTTGCTCAGTGGCCTCCAAACCCCTAGAAGAACCACAAGCCTTTAACAAAGAGACCAACGGCAGCCTCGGGTCCCAAGGAGGCCTGAGGAGGGGCCGCTGCCCCCCGCACTCCACGCCCACCCTCCCCTACGCGAACCCCTGCCAGCCAGAGGGGACCCACATCCGGCCCACAGGCGGCCGGGCCCTGCTGTCACGCAAGGCAAGGTGAGCCACCGGAGGAGAGCAGCAGCGTGGCCTTTCCGCGGCCCCGTGGCCCAGCGAGCATCTCCCCAGGTCCCTGGGGTGCTGTGGCAGGGTGGGGAGGCCACCTGCTGCCCTTTCATGGCTGCTGCCGCTGCTGTGTGAGGAGATCACTCAGGCCCTGATACGATCGCCAGGGGACAGGCGGAAATTGGAGTGTCCCCAGTGCTTGATCGAGGCCGTTCGCCTGCGGCCGCCACAGACACATTACAGGCCAGCATAATGGCCTCGCTCGGGGCCCCTCACAGACCTGTGACCTTGGGCCGCTCCAAGCCTGGGTGCAGTTTTAATGAAAAATCAGGACGTAGGGAAGGGACTGGGGCGTGGAAATCAGCGGGGCTGGCGGGGAGAAGGCGCTCTGTCACCCGCTGTCCCCTCTGTCTGAACTCACTGGCTGCTGATGCCCACGCCTACCAAGGGCACAAATCGGCCCTGCTCCAGCCTGGGGAGGGGAGCAGGCTGAGTCCTGGTGGACGTGCCAGGGCAGAAACTCAGCTAACAGCCCTGGGGAGGTGCAGTCCAGAGGGCCGGACCCAGGACCTGCACGGGCTAGCAGGCTGGGCCCCTGGCCCCCCAGGAGATGCCCTCCCTGCCAGCTCCACTCTGAAGAGCCAGGTAAGCCAGGTGCGCCGGTGCAGGCCTGTCCTCCCCACTGTCTAGGAGGCTGAGGTGGGAGGTTCACAAGTTCAAGTCTAGCCTGGGCGACTTAGGAACTTGGCAAGACTATCAATTTAAAAAAATAAAAAGTGTGAAAGTCGTGAGCTCAATTCTCAGTATCACAAAAATAAATATATATTGAGTTAAATTAAAAGAGACAGCTCAAACTGCCCTCTCAGGCTTCTCCCACCCCGAGTCCATAGCCAGGCCCCCGCCCAGCTTCTCCGCGTCCCCTGCCCGGCCAGGCCCCCAGCCCCTCGTCATCTGAGCGCCTACAGACTCCCTACTACCCGACCTAGGGCCACAGCACCACCCACGGAGCTGGCAATGACACCCATACCCGGAGTGAAGGAAGGGCGGGACAGCCATGAGAAGGCAGGCCGCCAGGACGTCCCCAGGCCCTTCAGGCTCCCGGCTGAGGCCCCTAGATTGGGTGCCCTCCCTGCTGCACAATGTCGGACAGGCCAGCTGACAGCCGGGTGGCCATCTACTATGCTACCTAGGAACCGCACGGCACCGGCACCTCTTTGCCCTCTGCCTCGGGCCCAGGCCTCCCGCGCTGCTCCCTGAGATTCACCTGCTCCACGCAGGACTGGAGGCCTCTTTCTTTCAGTAGCTCCTGACTTGGTGCCCCCCCCAGTGCCACCACAGCAGGCCACCCCCTGGCATCTTACCCCAGCTCTGGGGGCAGGGTAAGAGCAGGTGACGACTCCAGGTCAGCTGACCCCTCCTGGCAGCCCCCGCTGGCAAGGCTATCACCATCCCCCCTTATTCTAGGTCAGGACTCAGAGGCGCAGAACGGCAAAGTGACTTTCCCAGGGTCACCCAGCAGCCAGGTGACAGAGCTGGGCCGCTCTGGAGTCCGTACTGGCCACGCGGTCAGACACAACCCACCTCCCCCTTCCCGAGCTTTTCGGTACTTCCTACTCCTTCTAGACGGCAAAGTCCCTTCTGTTGGGACGACTAAGGCCTTCAGGGGTAGGGCGGTTCTGTGCCACATCAAGCGCCGCACTGGTGTACCACTGTGTACCCCCTCCACTCCCCTCGTCCCCGGGGAGCCCCTCACCCGGGTCCCGTGGGCCCCTTCTCCACAGGCATCCTGTGGCGGACAGCAGGAGCGGAGCAGCGGGCCAGCTACAAACCCTTATCCGTCGCAGCCGCCCCCCAGCGCTCATGTGACCCCGAGCTCGCATCCTGTCGGATTCTCACGGCAGCTGGACTCCCGCGAACTGCGCGTGCCGGGGGTCTGAGCTGCGTGTCCTCCTGAGAGCCCGGCCCCTGGTCACGGGAGGTGGCGCCGAGGCGGGCACGCGGGTGCCATCTCCCTACCTACATGCCCCCAGCGCCTCCCCAAGTCTGTGGCAAACTGTCTTCCACAAAACCAGTCCCTGGTGCCAAGCAGGTCGGCGGCCACTGCCGTACCAGAAAGCTGGGACAGTGGGCAGCTCAGCTCCCCCCGGGAGGACTGCCCGGGGCCACTCCCCGCATGCCCTCGTTCCTGGTTCCGGCATCTGAACAGCAGGCCGCCCACTGCGGGCACTAGCAAACACCTGCCTGCTAGCTGGCTCCACCGCGCATGAAGCAGGAGGCCAGGTGCCACCCCGCCCCGGGGGGCAGGAGGCCCAGGGACCTAGGCGATCCTGCGTCGCACGGATGTCCTGCTGGGCCAGCTGGGCCGTCCCCCCACTACCACTCTCCCCTGAGAGTCACAGGTCAGGACAACGAGGATTTGGGGTAAAATCTCTTGGACGAGGCCACTGGAGAACAAAGGGCAGGGCTGAACTTGAACCTGGGCCCCGGGCCCCTTCGCTCCCAACTCGGCTCCTACAACAGCTAGCCCAGAAGACAGTGCGCCCTGCAGCGTGTGGGCCCCTCACTGCACCCGGGCCGGCAGCACGGCGGCTAGAGGTCCTTTGGGGCTTTTAATCACCCGCACGGCACAGGGCTGTGATTTATAGCGGGGCTGGGATGCCACCACCTCCTCTCAGGGGTTAGCCAGGGTGCTGGCAGTGTGCACAGCCGGGGGAGGAACCGCTGCAGTGCCAGCAGCAAATAGAGACATGCTGCCCCGTTGCGGGCTGGGGTCACCCCCTGGCAGTGCCAGCATGGGCCATGTGGGGTCAAGAGGCAGTGGGCTGTGGTCTTGTGGCGGCCCACAGTCGGGGTGCGCTCTCCCCATGGGGCCTGGCCGGCCCGTCCTCCCCCACAGCTGGGCAAGAAGCCAGGAGAGTGCGAGACCGGGCTGGGGGGACAGAAATGCTGGGTGAGGCCAGCCTCTGTAGAGGAGGACCCCCATGAGGTGTGTCCCCAGCACCCTCGCTGTGCTGAGCCGGCCCCTCCACAGCCCAGGCCCCACGGCCCCCTCCATCCCTGAGTCAAGGCCCTGTGGTCACCTCCTAGGACCTCCCTCTGGGGACTCTCGGGCCCCCTACTTTCTGTCTGCATAGTGGAGTTGAACCCCAAGGGCCAGGCTCTGCCAAGGCCAGCTCCTGAATGACTGCACCTCTCCACGCCTGCTTCCTTATTTTTATAACGAGGCCACAGGTCTTCTCCAAACAGCAGGAGCGGAGCCTGGCCTAGGACGCCCCTCCAAGGAAGCCACGTCACCATGGGTCAGGGCTGCTTCCCCTCCTGCCAGCTGTCCCCTGGGCTCTCCACGGGTCCCCACCTCTGGGCCACAGAGTTCCCTGTGGAACAAATCCGTGAGCCCCTCACGTCTGAATTGAGAAATCCCTGGATCTGGCTCCACCCACAACCCCATCTCCTCACCCCCAGATCACTGTCTTGTTCCCGGCCCAGCCACCGCGCTGGCTGGTAGCGACTGCCCAGCCACAGGGCCCCACGGGCCTCTCCCTGTCACGCCCAGGCAGTCCCAGCCAGCAGCACCCGCGGCGAGGGAGGCCTCGGTGGCACTGTGGCCCAGTTGGCCGCACACGGTCCCTGCGGCTGGGCTGCAAGAACCCAGGCCGGGCCGGGAACCTCCAGGGAGGGGGCCGATCTGGCTCTGGGGCCAGGAGAGCATGGGGGTGGGGATCCCGCCTGCCATGGACCCAGAGCACGTGAGGTGTGCCCCAGGCCCGGGCTGGGAGCTGAGGCCTGGAAGCTTTGCCCGCCTCTGTCCCTACCCCCCACACCCGCTGCGCCAGGCCTCCCCCAAGGACTGGCGCTGGGGGGGATGGGGCAGGGGTGCAGCTCAGCGGCCTGGTCTCACGTGCATGGGGAACCGGATTCCACCCTTAGTACTGCAACAAAAACAGAACCCCTCTGGCAGGACCAAGAGGCGTGGGTGTCATCCAGGGCACAGTCTGCGGGTGACGGGCTGGATCCACCTGACCTGCACAGTTACGGGTCCCAAGCTCCAAGGCTTAAGCCCAAGGGGCCGGGGGGCCACGTTCCCCAGGATCACGCATGCTGTCCTGTGCCCCCAACACCCTGACCCAAGCCAGAGCTCAAAACCTCTCCTAAGAGACCAGGGAAGGGGCCTCAGCTGTCCCATGCAACCCTCAGCCATGGGACAAGCCTGTGCCCGGCAGCCACTTGCCGGTGCTCAGCCCCAAGCCCTGGGGGACGGTGGCTTTTCCCTGCTGGGACAGTCCACAAAGGTCCACATTCCGGTCCCTGCTGGAGCTCTTCTCTATGGAACACAACCAGGACAAAGCTAGAGTTCCTTGGACGGGGGCTGACCTCACCCACATCCAGGTGGCTCGGCCCTGTGTCCAGGGAGCAGTGCCCCATGTCCAGCTGGCTGGGCAATGTGTCCGAGGACAGAGGCTGCCACAGAATCCCCAGGGATTTGGGCCGCCTCCCGAGGCTGGGCACAGAGGGACTGTCCTGAGCACGGGACCACGTTAGAGCTGACAACAGCCATCCCTGCGTGTCCTGTGACAACATCGGGTGTGTAACAAGTCCCACAGCAAAGCCAGGCATGTGAGGGAAAGGAATATGGCTGCACTGGGGCCTCTGCCTCCTGGGGACAGATGTCGCCGCAGCCTCACAAGCCACTTCAGAGCAGTGGCGTCTGCAGGGAAGGTGACACACTGCCCAGTGGAGCCAGAGGGAGGACCAGCTGCCAGGTGGGCAGGTGAGCTGAGGGCAGTGGACCGCAGGGGTGAACCGCCAGGCGTCAGGGGACAGCCTGAGGTCAGAGGCCCAAGGTCAGAGGGTGCCCCAGGGCTGGACGGGTGGAACCCGGCAGGCAGAGGTCAGTGTGCAGGGTCAACAGGGCCAATGGAGCGGGGAGAGTCAGGCCCATCGTATGCGCCAGCCGTGAGGGGCTGGGTCAACCCACGGTGACAGTTCCTGGGCACTGAGATGTTGGGGTACAGAGTGAGGGATGAACAAAGGTGGGGGTCTCAGGGGAGAGGCCAACACTGGGTGATGGCACTTAAAGGGACACACCCAAGAGGTCACGAGGAGGGGCGCTGGGGGCGAGCCAGAACATTCCTGTGTGGAAAGGCCTGAGAGCTCTCGAAAGGGAGCTGGAAGGTGCCATCCTGCACCCTGGGGGCAGCAGGCAGAGCGGGAGCTCCCGGGTGCCAGAATGGGGGTGGGGGCACTGAGAACAGCCTGGGGGAGGTGCAGGCCTGTCAATCTCAGCAGAGGCAGGAGGATCTCAGGTTTGAGCCCAGCCTGGTCAGCTTAGTGGCTCAGTGAGACCCCACCTCAAAATCAAAAATAAAGAAACCGGGCGGGGGTGGAGTCCAGCGTTAAGGCCCTGGGCTCGAGACCCAGTCCCACAAAGGGACAGGTGAAAATGAGCAAGAGGACTAGGGGCACAGCTCAGCAGCTGGTGCGCTTGCCTAGCAAGCACAAGGCCCTGGGTTCGACTCCCCAGCACCACGTAAGCCGGGCACAGTGACACACACCTGCAACCTCAGCACTTGGGAGGCTGAGGCAGGCAGCCTGCCGCGAATTCAAGGTCAGCCGGAGCTACATAGTGAATTCAGGACCAACCTGGTCTACAGAGTGAAACTGCCTCCAAAAATTAAGTAAACGAGAGAGAGAGAGAGAGAGAGAGAGAGAGAGAGAGAGAGAGAGAGAGAGAGAGA